>SSNS01000055.1:1251735-1456735 GCA_006937985.1 Aphyosemion australe
CACGTCTATCACAGGTGCTCAGGGTGAACCTGCTCTCGTCTGTAAAAAGTACAGGGCGCCAGTGGCGGACTTGCCAATTCTGGTGTTCTTGAGCAAATGCCAGTCGAGCTCTACGGTGCTGGGCAGTAAGCACAGGGCCCACTACAGGACGTCGGGCCCTCAGGCCATCTTCATGAAGTCTGTTCCTGATTGTTTGGGTAGAGACATTTACACCAGTGGCCCTCTGGAGGTCATTCTGTAGGGCACGAGCAGTGCTCAGCCTGTTCCGCCTTGCACAAAGGAGCAGGTATCGGTCCTGCTGATGGGTTGTGGACCTTCTACGGCCCTGTCCAGCTCTCCGAGAATAACCGCCAGTCTCCTGAAATCTCCTCCATGTTCTGGAGATTGTGCTGGGAGACACATTAAACCTTCTTGCTGCAGCACGTGTGGATGTGCCATCCTGGAGAAGCTGGACAACCTGTGCAACTTCTGTAGGGTTAAGGAATCGCCTCATGCTGCCAGTCGAGATAATTACTCAAGCCAAAACTAGCACGAGTGGAAAACCAGCCAAAGAAGATCAAGAGGGAGAAACTTGAAATGACCTCCACATGTTAAACCAGTCCTGTTTTGAGGGTTTTGTAATTGTTGCCACTTTAGTGCACCTGTCGTTAAGTCCATGAACACCAATACAGCTGAAAGTGATTAACAATGCCCTCAGCTGCTTAATCAACCAGAAAATTATCAGACAGGTTTAATTGATTTCATGCCAGGCCAAATAAAAAGTGTTCCTTTAATTTTTGTGAGCAGTGTATAAACACAAGCACCAGTATTCAAAATAGTTTTCAAACGTTTAATGTCAAAACTAGATGTAATAAACATGATTTAACAAGTTTTGACTTTGCTGTTTGGGATCAGGAGAGGTCCATGAGCAGACCACAGATGGGTTCAATGCATCCGTTTAATCTTCACTTCCATCTCACTCCTCAGGTCATATTTCAATGCCTCTGTCCCAATTATCAGATTAAATTACTGTGCTCATTGACCCAAACCATATGGGGACATCTGCCATTTCCACTGCCTAGTTATCTATGTATTTATTCATTGGCAATCTGCTAATGCTCCTGCTGTTATGACTTTTAGGGCTGATATAACTTTCACTTCCTGTCCCTCCTGTCCCTCTTGTCCCTGTGTAGCTACCGATCCTGGTATCATCAGTAGTCAGTCTTTACTTCCTGGAGTGGACGGATGTGTTCAAGCCTGTCAAGACTGGCTTCAACTGTCATGACCGCAGCCTGAGCCTACCCTACATTGACCCAAACCATGAGGCCATCCCCTTGCTGATGTTGCTCAGTCTGGCCTTTGCTGGACCAGCCATCACAGTAAGCACTGACACCACACACAGTATTTAAATACATGATCGGCATTCAGCTATTAGAAAGATTTGATGAACAGTTTAGTTAGTTTCCATTGGTTGTGTTGTAATTAAAATTCTGTTATATTCTAATGTACTGAATCACTGAAGTTTGAATGGTGTCAAAAATGTGTACGAACGATAATATTCTGAGCATTTGTCCTCTTTCTGTTGCTCAGATCCGTGGTTATTACAATGTTGATGTAAAATGATCCCGTTTATCTGTACCTGTATCACATAAAAATATAAAACATACTTAAAAAACTCTGGTTGCTTCTGTAGCTCAGCAGAGTCTTACCCTGGCTCTGGAGGTTCTGCAGAAGCCTGTTAAGCACCTGGCACTGCTGGTGGTATTGTTGCCCTGCAGTTAGAAAATATACTATATGCAATGTATGAGAGGACATATTAAACCAGTGATTAAAAACTACATTGCAAGAAGGCATTTGTGGTCTGTGAGTGAGTGAAACAGTGTCTGAGTGCATGGAAGCATATGCGTGAGTGACTGTTAACCAAACCGTGCGTGTAACTGTGGGCTAAGAGTGCACCGCAGTGATGAGAGCACGACTCTCTCTTTCTGTCCTTTCTCTCCTCTCCCCGAGGATCCTTGCTTTGGTGATTTGGATCAAAGATGTCAGAGAAAACTGTGCAGAACCAAAACTGACCCAATTAGAAATGAACGCAGATGCTTGTTGCAGTAATTCAGTAAAGTCATTGAAGAATTAACTCATTATTGTGCCAAAAGATTCTCCAATAAAATGCAAAAGAGGATTTCTGCCATTTTATGGTATAAAATGAAGCATAAATTAATATTTGTTTATTTTTACCTCCACCCTGGTCAGGTATGGTTAGGCCAGCTGAAGCACATCCTGTTTTCTTGGCAGCTACTCTTAATAGTAGTGGAAAGTAATTAAGAACAGGGCTGCATGGTGGTGCAGTTAATAGCACTGTTGCCTGGGAGTGAGAAGGTTGCAGGTTTGAATCCTGGCTGTGGCCTTTCTGTATGGAGTTAGCATGTTCTCCTCATGCATGTGCAGGTTTTCTCCAGGTACTCCGGTTTCCTCCCAGATGCACTAAACAGCCTTTGACTGGTTCTGATTTTGAATTATTTACTTTTAGTCTGATATGTGTTTGCATCTGACTTTTTTAAGTGTATTAGATGGATTTGGGGCTGAATATTGAGTTAGCTTGGTTCAAGATCTGGTTCTGCTGTGGGTCTGATCTGTGGTTGGACGAGCTTCTGAGGCAGAGTTAAACTCTAGTTTATGGGTTAATAAACATTAACATTAAATAAACAGAAGATATTCATGACATAAATATTTTACATTTGTCTCTTTAGATGTTGGGCTATTATTTAATGTGCTTCTCTATATTAAACATTTAAAATTGTGTAAACCTAACGTGCATCTGGCTACCTTCTGGTGTTTTGGGATGTTTTAGGGACACAAACATCCACTGTTTGACTCTCTAAGGTATCCATTTAACCCAACCCATGATAATAAATGTCTTACGCCCACATCATTACATCTGTTCATAAACATGTAATAGATGAGGAAGTATGGAAACAGTTTGTTATGTTTTCCACATCTGCCTGAAAACTGTGTTAACAGATCATGGTTGGAGAGGCCATCGTGTTCTGTTGCCTGTCTCGGAGGAAGAGCGGTGCTGGTGCCGAGGCCAACATCAACGCAGCAGGCTGCAACTTCAACTCCTTCATCCGGAGAGCGGTCCGATTCGTTGGTACGTGTGGCTTTTATACTCCTGAGTTTGAGGATCACTGGCTAAATAAATAAACTGGCTAAATTACTTTAAAATAAATAGAATAGTAATGGAATTTTTATAGAGCTTTAGTCTACTTGCGTTTTATGAAGTTCATGAATGATGTTGGCTTGGAGTCCGTTTGATTCTGATTCAGGCCTAAAAACTCCCAACACGGTCATGTTTTAGTTTTCCTACTCTGTTAGAAACTAAAGTTATTACTGATATTTAGCTTTTTTAACTGGTAACGTCCTCCCACTAACTTAAGTGATGCAGCGAGAAGTTTCTCATTCCTGAATCAGTCAAAGCATTTATTGAATACCTTCTCCAAAGAGACAAGAAGCACCAAAACCAAAGTAAAGATTCTGTAAACTCAGCTAGTTACACACTGGTTGTGTGTTTCCAGTGTGGACAACACATGTTTACATCCATAAAGCAGCACTCCAGAGTTTTCCCTCTTTCAAGAATTGTGTATGATTTTTCAGAATTCCTTAAAAGTGATAGTTTTACCCTGTATAATGTAGGCGATACATCAAATATTTTTGCTAATCCTGCACCCCCCCCCCCATCCCATAGAGCTCCATGAAATTGGAATTGAGTGCCGCTCAGCATTAGCCAATAGCGTTAGACATCCACTTATGTATAGATGTCTATCACAGAGCGTGCACTAGCGTTTGCAGACGCAACTAGACTGATGCAGAGTTGGCAACATTTCTCATGAACAGTTCTAAAATATATTTTATATGAAAAAAACAGCATAGCATGAGGATAATAACAATAAGTTTTAGCATGTTCACGAACAAAAGGCGTTGCTTTCAGACGTAATCACGTAGAAGGGAAAAGGGCTTAAAGTGGAATATATATTTCCGCCTGTAGATGGTGCCATCTGAGAAAAACTCAGGATTTCTGCTTTAACAACATCCAACCTTCTGTCCTCAGGTGTTCATGCGTTTGGTCTTTGTGCAACGGCCCTGATTACAGACATCCTCCAACTAATGACTGGATACCCAACGCCCTACTTCCTCACTGTGTGCAAACCCAACTACACCACCCTTAACACCAGCTGTGAGCAGAACCCTTACGTCGTGGAGGATATTTGCGTGGGATCAGACCCGGCAGCTATCAACCAGGGCAGGTGAGGACACAAGCTCATGCGTTTCATTAAACAACAAAAATACCTATTTTTTCTATCAGAAAATCCATGTTGATCCTAAACAATGTAATGCATTCAGTCATGTAGCAATGCTAAATATAAAAGTCATGTTGCCAGTATCTACCACTGCAGAATGCAGGTTGAATGGGTCGGTACCACGGGCACACTTTGATTTGTAATAGTTACGTATATTATTAGTGTTTCCTGTTTGTGCAATGCTTCTTTTCCGAGTTGCTTTTCTGTTAGAGTCAGCATAAATTAAGATGTAAAATCAAGGTTTGAGACAGGACTAAGTGAAGCCCTCCTAAAAAGAATAATTGAATAGAGGAGGAGGTTTAGGGTTTCAGTCTGAATCTAATCCCAAGAGAGGGTCGTAGCAGCCCAGAACTTCAGGAAGCATAAATAAACATCTCTCATATGGACCAGGACAACAAAGACCATCAGAAAAGTCTTTTTCTTTTAAATCGACACTCAGCACTTATTTATTTTGATGAGAAAATGTATTGGGGGACCAATAGTAAAAACCTGGTAAATATCAACAGGCCACCGCACCAATTTATTCAGAAAAAAATACACAAATGTCCATGTTTACAGAAGTTTTTCTGTGAATCTTATTTCAGGATGTATTGTTTAAATGTCAGAATGCAAATACATTTAGGGTCTTATTCCGAAAAAAGTAAAAAAAAAAAACACACACACACTCCTCATCCATTCATAGTGAAAATACAAATGAACAATTCTAAGTAATCCTTAAACGTTGAGAATCTGAAAGGAAAGATAAAAATAAATGGAAGAAGACAGATTTACTCTCCTCCTTAAACTTTTCAAGCTCTACACAATTCAACAAATCCGCGTTCAGGATATTATTTTAGGATAGGATTTTAATTTCAGCAAAAGTAGATTTATTGTAAAATACCAATTAGTGAAACTGTTCCTAAATAAAAGAATCACCAGACTGACTGGTCTGAGAGGACAGGGAAGAGACAGAGACAGGGACCAGTCATCATTTCTAAAACAGAGAATAAAGTTAATGGCATCAAAAACAGAAAGCACAAACGGAGAGTAAAGAGAGTAAAGCCAGCAAAAAATGTAAAGTGGTCAGTATGTCCTCCAGCAGCCTAAGCCTATAGCAGCATAACTGAAGGGATGAGACAGGATAACCTAGCTAACCTTTACTAGAAGATTTATCATAGAGAAAAGTGTTAAGCTGATAAATAGGACTTGAACCAGTTTACTGTCGTTATCTTAAAGCTGCAATAACAAACCTGCAAAACAAGCTAGCTTTTAAACACAAACATGATCATGGAAGTCTCACCCCTCCCGTCTGTCAGGCTCCTCACCATGACTCAACGGGGTGAGCAGTGAGTAGAGCTGTGGCATGTGACAAGACCCAAACGCAGAAGTGCTAGCGTTGGGAGACGTCTAATCTAGGAACACCAGCACGAGCATCGAAGGGAAACGAGGACGTAACGACGTTCCATAAAGTAAAGAGAACGGACTTACTGTTCAGGTGCAGCTGGAATCGTCTGGCTTGAATCTGGAGCCGCAACAACAGGAACGGTTGAAAGCTGTAACCATTCGGCGTGACTGAATGAGCTGTGACGGCTAGGGAGCTAAATGAGGTGAGCGCAGAAGCTCCGGGCGCTCGGCATGACCTACTGAGCAAATGCGCTGTAAAAATAAAAGCTGAGATTAGAACTGAAAAATGCTACTGAGCGAGGCGCCGTTCGATCCGAAATGAAACGGGAACGCCAAGGCCACGGACAGAAAACAATGACTTCCTGATATAGGGTGAGTGTGATGACATGGAGGGGCGAATTCCGGTGCAGGGAACGCTGGGAAGTGGTGTAAGGAGGATGGCTGGAATCGTGACGTCAGCTATCATCCCTAGACCACGTCTGCCGGATACTGGAACTCACATTACCAGAGTAAACGAGAGAACAAAACACCAATCGCTGCTTTTATGTTCAAAAACCTTTTGTTGTCCGTGACTTCAAATGGTGTTTTTCTTTTTGGGACTCTGGTAGTTTGTCCTAAAGTTGAAGTGGTAGCAGCCGGCTGTTTCTCCTTCTCTGATATTATTGAGCGGAGAACCTCTCACACCAGTGGTGTTCTGTTGCTAATTACGCGAGTGTGTAATGAATGGAGGACCCAGGGAAGTGTGGAAGTGCAGTCGTTTGGTGAGACAGACAGCCGAATGGTTCAGTCATTGGTGTCAGACTGAGCCGTGTTATTGGCTGAGGTTTTTAGGCAAATGCAACAGAACCACTTCATTATTTTTTTTATCTCCACAATTTAATCATAGCTATACTATGTTAGAACGTTGTTAAGAGGCATGAAAAAAATGTTTTAAGCTAGCTTGTTTTGCAAATTTGCTATTGTAGCTTTAATCCCAATAAGTCCAAGCTTCTGGAATGGAAGATGCCGTAACTTAAACTAAATACAAAAATGTAGCTGAACTTTTGTCAGCACAAATGTTTACGTTTTAACAAGGTTATTTTATAAATAAAACATCTGAATTATCTTTAGCATGATTATATAATCTATTATTTTGTCTTATTTCCAATTAAATTGAGAAATTTAGATTTTTGACCGTCGTCATTGTTTGGGTTCAATGTGGTGTGGTGGAAGTATTTTGATTTTATTTATTTAATTATGTTGTTAGTGTTTCACTTTATAAAAAGCTTTACATTCACCATACATTATAAATGTGTGTAACAGCATGAGAACTGAGACTATGGTGTAAAAGATGCTTAGTTTGAGGTTTTCAGCTCTAAAATTGGGTCAGCTCTGGGAGAAGCAGCTCACTCTGTTTTCATATGTGAATGAATTTTTTATGACTCCACAGATGTTACAAATGAAAATAAAATGAAGACACACAAAGATCCACTCAGCGCTACACATGCAGAGCTGAGCTGGTTCAAGGCGTGATTAGAAGGAGTTGTCAGAAGTAGGTCACTAGAATGGAGCTCGGTGAGAAACTGGGCCACAGGTTCATCTTCCCTCTGCAGATCACAGTCCAGGTCCTGGTGGGCCCACTGTAGAACTAAGACAGTCTGTAATGATGTCATTGGTACGTTGACTGTGTAGCGTAAAATGTGTTTTATTTAGAGAACACTTAAAAGATTAAAACAGTGTTAAAAAAATATGGTTGTTGGTAGAAACCCAGAGATCTAATTTGGTTGAGTGATCTGACTCAGAGCAGCAACATGAGGATGGATAGTCATGCTTGAGAGATCTCATTATGTTTGTGTTTCTTTCCTCCTCCTCTCAGCTCACTCATGCAGATGAAACTGTTGGTGAATCTATTTCTGTTCCTTCTTATGTTTCAGAAAATCCTTCCCATCGCAGCATGCCACACTGGCATCCTTTGCTGCTGTGTATGTTTCGGTGAGTAATTAATCTCCTGCAGAAACTCAACTGCTCAAGAATGACAAATATTATAACAATAAAATGGCAAAATCAATTATTGCCAAAAATGATTACAACGTTGTTAACGACAATGTTTTTTTTTAAAAAGTATGCTAATTGTCATCATACCTATGCTTCTGAATGCTGGTATCCATCCATCCATTTTCCTTCACTTATCTGGGGTCGGGTGGTGAGGGCAGCAGCCTAATCTGAGAGGCCCAGACTTCCCTCTCCCCAGCCAGGGGCAGGGGAAGCTCCTCCGGGGGAATCCCAAGGCGTTTCCCGGCCAGCAGAAAACATAGTCCCTCCAGTGTGTCCTGGGTCTTCCTTTAGGTCTCCTCCCAGTTGGACGTGCGCAGAAAACCTCACCAGGGAGGCGTCCGGGAGGCATTCTAACCAGATGCCCAAACCACCTCAACTGGCTCATCTCGATGTGGAGGAGCAGCGGATCTACTCCGAGCCCCTCCCAGATGACCAAGTTTCTCACCTTATCTCTAAGGGAGACCCCAGACACCCTGCGGAGAAAACTCATTTCGTCTGCTTGTGTCCGCGATCTCGTTCTATCGGTCACTACTCAAAGCTCATGACCATAGATGAGGTTAGGAACATAGGTCAACCAGTAAATCGAGAGCTTTGGCTCCCTGGCTCAGCTCTCTTTTCACTGCAGACGCAGCACCAATTTGACTCTCATTCTCCTGCTCCATCTTTCCCTCATTCATGAACAAAACCCCAAGATATTTAAACTCCTCCACTTGAGGCAGGATCTCATCACTGACCTTCTACCTTTTTTCAGCTCAAGACAATGGGCTTAGATTTGTAGGAGCTGAATCTCATCCCAACTTCACTGTTTCAGCCAAAGTTGGAGATCACAGTCTGATGAAAGCTAATAGGACCACATCATCAGCAGAAAGTAGAGACCTGATCCTTAGGCCATCAAAACGGATCTCCTCACCACCTTGGCTGCACCTAGAAATCCTGTCCATAAAAGTTATGAGCAGAATTGGTGACAAAGGGCAGCCTTGGCGGAGTCCAACTCTCACCGGGAATGAGCACAACTTACTGCCAGCAATGTGGACCAAGCTCTGGCACCGGTCATACAGGGACCTAACAGCTCATATCAAGGGACCTGGTACCCCATACTCCCAGAGTACCCTCAACAGGACACCCAAAGTGACAAAGTAAAACTACTTCTTCAAGTCCACAAAACACATGTAGACTGGTGGGGCGAAGTACCAAGCACCCTGCAGGACCCCCCTAAGGATATAGAGCTGGTCTCGTGTTCCACAGCCTGGACAAAAACCACATTATTCTTCCTGAATCCGAGGTGCAATTATTTGTTGGAACCTCCTTTCCAGAATCCCAGAATATACTTTACCAGGGAACTCAGGAGTAGGGGGACCACCACCCCGGCCTTCAAAGAACTGGTATTTCCAGTGTTGGCCCTTGCTCTTCTAGACCTCTGTTGTTCACCCTGACATGCTGTCAATTAGCTTCTGGTCCAGATCCTGACTGATATTTTTCCTCATCATTAGTATTTGGAGTTTGTCAGAATTTGTGGGTTTAAGTTCGTCCTCCTGCTTCTTGAGGACTGACCACACATTTTCAGTGGGATTAAGGTCTGGGGAGTTTGGATTCAACCAGAATAACTGAGGAATAATAATTGTTGAGTTTAAATCTTCCCTTACATACATTCTTTGTGATTAGATTTGTGTTTCTGAGTTATGTTTGTCATTAAGACCCAAGATACTTGCCTCAAACCAAGTTTTATGGCACTTATTAACACATTTATGTGACTTTCTTGGTGAGGTTTATGATTCTTACATGGAAAGAGCAAGCACAGCAGGAAAAATAATACATGCTAATCCTAACCTAACAGATGCTTGTGTGTTTTCATTGGTCCCAAGTGACTTTGATGTGATATGTTCTTGATACTAATGTTTGAGCATTTACATTGCTACATAAAGTGAGCGCACACATTTCTGTACTTCTTTTGACTTCAATGCACTTACAGATAAAGCAGTGCTGAAGGGTTGATGGAACACACTGTGGTATATGCCTATCAGACAATATACATGCTTGTGTCGACAGATGTACTTCAACAGCACACTGACTGACTCTTCCAAGCTGCTCAAGCCCCTGCTGGTCTTCTCTTTCATCATGAGTGCCATCATCTGTGGTTTGACCCGAATTATTCAGTACAAGAACCATGCCATTGATGTTTACCTGGGGTTCCTGATTGGAGGTGCTATTGCAGTCTACCTGGTGAGTCAACTCTGGAGATTAATGAAATCTTTATCCCTCTTGTTTTTCTGGAAACAACGTTATCCCAATGAACCATCAGCTTCAACAATGAGCAAACAAGAGACTTGGTGCTGGTGGGTTGCTCCTACATATCCACTGTCACCGTAGAGTATGTTCTGTTAAATTCTCCTTGTCACAGCTATACTGCCATTAACTACAGAAAAACGTGCTTCTTTTTCACAGCTTGGTACTTAGCCGTTTTTATTTTCAATTGCTCTACAAATGGGATGTAGCCTAGTGAACTAGACCAAATTCTTGTCTTGCAAAGTTTCACATATACAGGATGGCTTGCAAGGCAAAAATGAGATGCAGAACATTTTCAAAAACAAGAATTCCAGTTGGCTTAACATCTATGGTGGAACAAGTTTGGGTTTAATCTGTAAATAAGTATACGGACCCTTAACACTCTACATGGATCCATCCATGTGCCTCCATCCAGCCTTTTCTACACCCACCTGAGCCCCATGTACATTTCGGATTGGAGTTAGCTCTCACAAGTTTTGGTTTTCAAGTTTGTTATCTTTGTATTCATTACATTTTACTAGGAAGCTGAAGAACAAAACAACATATTGAACAATCAACAATAATATTAATGTTTATAACACATTATCATCTCAAGCCCTACCCTTACCACCCCTTCCCCCAGGTCCACCAGTCAGTACATCCCACGCTAGTCAGTGGGTAGTCTTTTAAGGTTACATATTAAGACCATAAATGCCGTGGTATCTGAAGTGGCATTATTGATTCTTGCTGACGATAGTTCCATATTGGCAATGTCTACTTGAAGACAGTGCACAAAATACAAGTAGGCTGTTTCCATCTTTGAACTATGATTTTCTTCATTGCAATCAATTCTGCAAGCCAGATTCTACAGGCTTTTTCCATATGTCCTAGCCATGAGTCATCATTTAATAACAGGATCCAAGGGACACCACTTAAATCAGGAATACAACAAGGTACTTTAACCCAGAGGTCCTGAACTCCAGGACGTGTCCATACAGAATGAATAAATGTGCCCAGGGGAACAAAACAAGCTAAGAAATCTGGTGCAGCACCCATTTTGTGTTTAATAATTGGTGTCAAAATAAGCAATATGATACAGTTTTATATGTATAAATTGATGATTGGGTTTTAGTGGCAACCTCAACATTATGCCAAAGACCATGGGTGGACAAATCATCCTCCCAGGCTTTCACTCCAGAGGAGGGCATGACACTATGGTTAAACAGGTTTTAATAAATAGATGAAACTGTCTTTTAGGGTGCACCAGCTTCTCACTGGGTCGAATCCAGTTTTAAACATTTCACTTTACACAGGTCTCTCTTTAGTGGTAGACAGTTATTTACTGTATATTAACATTTTTTCTGTACGCAGAGGGCAGCCTCCATATGCTGCCTGTCAGCATGGAAAAAAGGTTTTAAATGTAACCAGCAGAGAATCTATCTGATAAAAATGGGCAGTATAAAATCAACACAAAAATATTCACTGGAACTGGTGTAAAAATGTTGGTTTCATATTGCGTGGTCAGGTCTTCTTCTACAAACGTGAAACATCTTCAGTAAATAAACATGTCAAGGTGGGATGTCTCACCTGCCCCATCATGTAACCCACAAGCCCTGGATGAGGTGGGGTGGAGCACAAAACAACTTGAGAAGTTTTTTGGTTTCTTTAATTTAAAATATTAAAACCAAACATGTTTGTGTGTTTCCAGGGACTGTATGCAGTTGGAAACTTTCAGTCCAGTGATGAGATGAGTAGCAGTCCTCCTTTAATTGTACATCAGGCTCCTTGCTCATTGCCCCATGTGAGCCAGGAGGCCGTCCTCCACCACTTACAGATGAAAGCTGGTATGATTGGTGAGCCTGGTATACCCACCTCCCACTCTGAGGGCCTGCTTCACAGAGGCCTTCAGCAGCAAAGGCCTGAGGACAGCCTGAAGTGCTCCAGTGCCAATGTGGAAGTGATATCCCCTCGTAGCCCCCAGGGTAAAGATGCTGTTATGACCTTTAGCCATACTCTCCCACGGGTTCACACGCCACAGGCCATAGCAGCTTATGAGGAAGCTGCCAGACGTCATGCTGCCACTCTCCACCATGCTTCCATGGACTCCAGCCGCTCAAAGCAGCTTCTTTCTCAGTGGAAAAGCAAGAACAGCAATCATAAGTGCTCCATGATGGTTCCAGATTCCTTCTCCTCCTCCATGGATTCATCCTCTGGCCAGTCCTCCCAGCTTCCCCATCATGGCAGCATGGAGCTCAGATCCAGCTCAGAACCATCAGCAGGGGCTCTAAATGGGGTCTTTGACAGTCATGCATATTTGTCCAAGTTGCCAACAGGTGCTAGTACCACTTTACCCAGTAACTGTAGCGGCATTACTGGAGGGGCCAGAATATCCATGCAGTCTAGACCTGGCTCTTCACAGTTGGTCCACATACCAGAAGAGGCTCATGAAAACTACAACCTTTCCCAAAGAAAAATGGAAGGAGGAAGTGAAGGAATGACATCAGGAAATAGCACAGTTCAGGCTAATTGGCAAAAGGCAGCTGAGAAGACTGTAGCATGCAGGACTAATGATATGCAAAACACCCAGCCACGAATCATGCATGTGATCGCCATGTCCAAACAGCAGGGGCTACTGCAAAGCCACTCCAAGAGCTTAGACGAGAGCAGCATTGGCTGCAACACCAATGGAAGCTGCAAGAGTGTTGCTCGTTGCAACATGCAAATTGATCCAGACCGTAACCCCACCCCAGGGCTCAGCTCACAGGGCAGCACCACAGGCAGCATTTCAGGAAGCACTGGTGCAATCATCAGAGTAGATGCCCACCCTGAAAACAACAGACCAGTAATGCAAACGCTATCTACGGATGGAAGTGGATCATGGAGATGGAGGTCTTTGGATCATGGTACAGGAGTTGGTGGAGGCACAGAAACCAGCTGTGTAGGTAGTGGGCCAGCTGCAGGACCTGGGAGTTTGAGGCAGTCTTTTGAGCACAATGATCAAAACGTCGACTCAGAGAGCTCAGAGTCGATGCGTGAAGGGTCTTTTGACAGAAAACGAGGTAAAAACATTCTTATTACAACCTCCACAATTGGGACTCCACCAGTAGTTACTGTACACACCCAGAATGCTTCACAGTCCGAGCAGAGGCTCCACCCTCAGGGCCTTTCTACAATAAGGGTCACTCCTGGAGACGGTGGTGGATCTGGGGCTGAAGGAGGCGGCGACACTGCTTCAGAAATCCACTCAGTCGCCTCCAGTCGGGAGTCAACACTGCGACGAAAAGGCAATAATATCATTCTGATTCCAGAGAGAGCCAACAGTCCTGATAATGCTAGGAACATTTTCTACAAGGGAACATCGATCTCTCCTGCTTTCAAAGACTGAAACAGGATGGAGTTGGATGGTTCTCTGAAGACGTAGCAAAATCAGGTGGGATGACTGAGCTTTCAGAGAACCCGGTAACAGGTAACTGTTAAAACATATACACGAAAAAGAAATGGTTTTATGTAGCATGAGTTTTGTACGTGTTTACACTAAAGCACAACTGTTTATATGTTGTAGAAATCACGGTGTACCTTTTGTGGTCGTTCCTAAAAAAAATCCTATTTTACTTTAGATGTTGTGCCAGTACTTGAGGGACAGAAGCACTTTTTATAGAATAATATGTTTTGGATTTTTTTAAAGATCCCCAAATCAATACTCAGCACTGCAAATTATCGTGTCATAGCTGTAAAACCAATGTTTACTTCCCAAAATTGTAAATATTGTTTATGCCTGAAGGCGGTGCTACACCAGCTAGTAGTTAGCATTACATAAACATATTGTAGACTCTGAACAAAAAACTATTTTACAAAAATTATTACAAAAATTTGTCTAAACAATTTTCTATATTGTAACTTTTGTGTACAGATACTGTCTTCAAGAAGATACTGTTTTAACCATAAGTGTGCTTAGCCTTCATTACGTCGCTACAAAGTCAGATTTGCTGTAACTTGCACTGAATTAAGCATTTACCCCGTATGGTGTAAACTCTCATAAATGGTTCAGACTTTAGCAGCAGCCAGTTCCAAAGACCCTTTGACATCAGTATTTGGTCTCAAAACATGTGGTTCTGGATTTTGGATAAATGGTGGATTGGACCCTTTTCTCCCAGCATATAGCTCTTACCCCGGGTTTCCACCGGCCATAAAAGCGGAGTGTAACGAAATAGCAGTGTTTTGACCGCGAACTCCTTGTGACGCAAAATGGGAGCGAAAGCGTTCCACACAGCTGATCCCGTGAGGTCACAAAATCACGGGAGAATTGCAACACCACAAGTGATATCAGAAGTCCACACAATGACAAGCAAGGAGAAAGACGGCTGCATGTGTCCAAAAAGGTCTGTGGTTTATTTTCTGTTTGGTTTACATCCGCTACGGGGGTTTCACAGGAAATGACGTAATGCACGTGACTTTTATTTTGGAAGTTTCCAGATGTTTCACACTGCCTTCATGTTTGACTTCCTGTTTGTCCAGATCTAAACTGTAGTTTAGACGTGTTTTAGGAGTGTAGCGCGTAAAAAATAAACTCGAGATGTAAAGATAGCATCCCTTCGCTTCTGGGGCGCGTTCAGAACGTTACACATAGCTGCCGGTGGAAGGACCCTGTCCACGATAATTGCGGCTAAATGCAGTGTAGTATGTTCACGGCCATTTTGCG
Organism: Aphyosemion australe; assembly: GCA_006937985.1. Classification (NCBI taxonomy): domain Eukaryota; kingdom Metazoa; phylum Chordata; class Actinopteri; order Cyprinodontiformes; family Nothobranchiidae; genus Aphyosemion; species Aphyosemion australe. The sequence continues at coordinate 1,266,448 of SSNS01000055.1, forward strand.
CCGCTTTCACGTCCTGTGGAAAGCCGGGGTTAGACTGTTTGACCCAACTGACCTCTATCTCTGAGTCATGTTCTACCAGCTCTTCTTGAGTTTTACTTTGATCAGCTGATTTTTCTGATCAACCTTCATAGACTCCCTCACTGAGGAAATCCCACACACAATAACAGTAGACTGTTGTCTGGGGTTTTTGGTAAAGCTCATCCAGCAACCAGATCCAGATGTTGTTGTGTTCTGCTGCTTCTGTGAGACATTATGAAGTCATCAGGACATGGACTGAGACGGTGAAACAGACCCAGTGGACCACTGATGCAGATAAAATCAGGACAAAATCCAGAACAGTTTCGTGACTAAAGTTACTCCGACACAAAGATGGATGAAGATGTGAAACGTGAAATTTCAGGGAACGTCTAAAACATCTGGATGCTCATAAAAGAACATTTTACATCAAATGACATCACAGGGTTTTTGAACAAACAGATGTTAATATCTGACCCGTTTTGCCCAACTTCTAGATGTACACAAATAACAGCAATGCCAGTCGGTACATCCAGCACAAAGCAGTGGGTAGCTGCGTCTACTACAATGTTTCATTTGATTTAACCTAACATATAAGTTTAATACCTGAACATGTATTGGAATCGTGTTTGCTGCCAGTTACAGAGTTACAATAAATTACAACTGAATATAAAATCTAAATTTAAAAGCCAAATGTGAAGCCAAACGAATTGTAAAGAGTTAAAAGAGATGATTTTTACGTGTGTGTGTCATGTAGACCCACCATCTACTCAGTCCTAGATACTGTATGCTATCCAAGGCTAACAGTGTGTATATGTAATGTATATAAGTATGTATTTATTATAAAAACAAACTTATAGTAGGACTCGTAAAGAAAACTGCACTGTGCTAACATGAACTCATTTTTGTAGCCATAACTGGTTATGTAGCATTAACCTGAACTCACTATACAATTATGACCTAAAACTGCATTTTAATCTTACAAGAGATTTAAAGTTTTATTTACTAAAGGAAAAAATAAACACAATTTTCTTTTGTGCCAAAAAAGCTACCAGCAGGTTTCTTGTCAAACCAAAAAAGTTCCCTGCCAACCTTCCATGTCCATCGGTCACCAGGCAGGGCTCGGGGTGGGGGGTGGGGGGCATGGACTGTTAGTGGGTCTTCATTATGTGCAGCGGTGTCACTGAGACGTCACACACACAGATCATGTAATGTTTGGAAACAATTTGAGTGTTTGCATCAGAAGCAGTGTGACAGTAGTAAAGTTGTTATATCAGAATATTTGCCAAATCTATGTTTTATAATAGTTTAACGCACACATATATAAGTATTTGTGCAGCCAGCCTGTGTTTAGTTCTATATGGTACTTTTACAAACCCCAGAAACATATGCATGACTTATGTTTTGTGTATCACAGGATCTGTTGAGTACTTTAGTAGAACCTACAGAATAGTTGTTTGATTTGTTTTAGTGTCAAAAGACAATCTTGGCATCTATGTAGGGTTTGGTTCTGTTCTACAGCTGCCATTCACTTCTTTTATGACTATTGTGTACATACCGTAAATCCTCTAATATTGGCCTGTATTCCATTACCGGCCGGGTCTCCTATATTAGCCGGTCTGGCTGTCAGCGGGGGTAAATAAAGGCCGGTCTCTAATAGTGGCCGGGGCTACTGTTAGAAACAGCGCTGTTTTTGTTTTTTTCGGAGATCGACGGTAAAGTGAGCCCTCACTCGATTTTTCGAGGCGCACGTATACCAGGTTTTTACGGTAACAGCGGACTAGTGGATCATAATCTCCGTCTGCAGGATGAGCAGAAACGGAACGAAAAATGTTAGTTTGCAGTGATCACTTCATCACAGGTAAGTAGGGTGACCAAACGTCCTCTTTTCCCGGACATGTCCACTTTTCACCCTCTGTCCGGGGCGTCCGGGGGGTTTTCATCCGGGTTTTCATCCAGGAGCCGGGTTTGAATTACGGGGAGCTGGAAGCCCTCAGCTTACACACCCAGGGAAGCCCGAAAAAAGATGCTGTTTTATATTACATGGACTCTCAGCGCATTGTGGGTTTTTTTGTGCAGAGAGGAGATGATGCTGATTGCTGAAGCTGCGTCCTGCACGGCCACAGTAACATTCTCAAAGTGGCGCCACCAAAAAATATAATTAACACGCGATCGTTCATGTCCGTTCATATAATCTTCTGAGTTACTTCTGTCTTTTGATCGTATCTTTTATTCGTGTCTGACGCGCTCCGCAGCAGAGCGCGTCACCCGTGCGCTGGTGATTTCACCTCACCCGCGTGGCCGCGCAGCGCACACTCCACTATTTTTCAGCCGGTAGATTCATTTGACCCGTTTAGTTCAAAAGCAACTCGAGGTGAATCAGGAGGAAGCAGGAAACAGTTTATTCTTGTGGAGTGAGAGGAGAAGCAGGAAGATCAGAGCCAGACAGGACAGGAAAATATTCAAATAAAAAACAAGAAAACAAAACAAAGTTCTTGAAAAGGAAAAATGTTGGTAGATTTATTCCACTACATCTTTTGACCTTCATAAAGCAATAATTCATAAGCATGTAATATTTATATATTTGATACAATTCATATCAATTTCTAAATTTAGTCCCACGTCCAGGGCCGTATCAGGGCATTTTGGGGGCCAAGGCAAACAGACCCCCCCACCCCCTCCCCGTCACTGGGCGCCCCCAGAATCCTCTGTGTAATTCAAACCCTGCCCAAAAGTATTAATTATAGTGTTTGCAAAAACACCTCGGTTTACATATAAATTGTTTTATACAGCCATTTTGTTGGCAGAATCTGATATTCATTTTAGCTCTAAGCCAGGTGTTCTGACAGAACACCGGGAAAAAAATGGGTCCCAACATGGTGTGTGTGGCATTGCCATAGTGTGACGTCATCGGTAGGCACAGATCCCCACAAAATCTTGTTTTTATTCATTCTACTGGTAGTTAATTTTGCTCAAATTGAAATATAGGCCTGCCTCTAATTCTGGCCTCCTTCCAATAAAGGCCTGAACCAGGATGCGCTTGAGTAAATAAAGGCCCGGGCCTGTATTAGAGGATTTACGGTACTAAAGGTATGAAAAAAGCTGTTTTAATGCTAAATATTTCAGAAGGAACATATTTACAATATTTTCAAAAGAATTCAAGCGGTGTATATATTTTGAATACAAAAATGTATTTTCTGTTGAATTGTGCACTTTGTTGTTTGAGTCACTAACGTTACTAGATTGGCTTTTAAACTGCACCTCAAAAGGATGCTTGTTCACTCATTCACTACAAATATGACTATTGGTGCCACTCAGAAGGGACAAAAAGTCAGGAAACAAGTAGAAATGTTTAAATTTGGCCGTTTCAGCACCATCCTAAGCAAATTAACCCATTTTTCAATCCTTCACAATAAAAGTCTCAAACATGGACCATTAAACCTCTGATGCTAATAAAAATAATTTTATAGTTTTGTGGTAAAGCTTCTGAACCATGTTGTGTTGAAATCGACAACATAAGTTTCCATGTACGAGCTAAAAAACTTAATTAAAGTTAGAATACATTCTGATGTCACAAATTCATTAACACAGGGGATTATGAGTGTCTTTGCTCCACTGCTGCTTAAGTTTTTGATTCTCTGTTTAATCTCAAAGTAATGGAATTCTTGAAATACTATTTTTGACCTTTTTCCGGATATTTCCAGTGTCATCCTGGCAAATCCTGTTCTAAGTGGTCCTAATACACTCTTGTAACACATGTACTCTGCAATTTAGTATTATGTTGGGAAAGATAGAATAAAATGACATATTCAACTGTAATTTGTTTAAACTTACTGTAAAAATAGCAGAAAACCCTAGAAATCAGTTATCACAAATGCCTAAGTATAACATAGCAATAACACAGTTACAGTAGCAACTTCCCCCAAACAGCCTTTCACTATTCAGGTGAAAATTAACAAATGCATTCATACTATAAAACAATTACAACTGTGAACGTTTCAAGCAAAACAACAAAAAGAGAAGAAATGCAAAAGTTCTAGATAAAAGTTTAGTTGTAAATGTAAAACCTCTGAGTGTAGAGCTAGATGGTCAGCCTGGCCACCTGACAGTGCTTCAGTCTTTAATGCAACATGGCGTTTTAAATTACATCAGAATTCCTGAAGAAAGACGATACAGAAATAACAATAAGTGTTAAAGTAGACAGCTGCGGCCCTTGGGAGGGAAGGGGGGTGTTTATGTGAAACTCTCATTTGTGTTTATGAGTACACCACTCCAAGAATTAAAGGAGGAGGACTTTTTAATGAACTATTACAGTCAGGTACACCTCTGGGATACTGATTTACTCAGCTAATAAGTGTTTGTGTGTGTGTGTGTGGGGGGGGTCCACTACTTGTACAATGAGGAGATACCTAGACCCTACAGAGGTTGCACAGGCACTCCTCCACCAGGATGGCACATCAACACGTGCAATAGGCAGAAGGTTTGCTGTGTCTCCCAGCACAGTCTCAAGCTCATGGAGAAGATTCCAGAAGACAGGCATGGTTGCTTTTCCAATCGAGAGTTTTTTTTCAAAGAATTCCCTGAAGATTTTTGAGCACCATACACATAATTTTGAGGAATAAACATTTTATACTAAAAATAGTTCACAGGTACTATTAATCCAGCCTGCGAGATGTCACTTAATCATAAGTTGAGGTGCAGAAAATGATTTATACTCTTTAGATCAAAGCCTTAAACTGATCCACTCCCTTTATGACTACACACAGAGTTTCAGACATCACCACACTCAAACATATCTGATCTTATGCAGAATGACCATGAAGAACATAAACACGTGGAACCTTCTGTGTTCTGAAGGGTTGTGAAGTTAAAGTGTTGTGGCACAGATCCAACGGATAGAACTGTGAATTGGTCTTTTTTGCATGTTTAGACTGTTGTGTTGTCCCTGGGAGAATAATAAATGTTTTCTGATACTGTGGTCCCTGGTGTACATTTTTTTTAGAAACTGTAAAAAGCATAAAATCATAAGTTTAAAAGGAGAAGATATACTTCAGCATAAGTTACAGTAAAAAACTCACCATTTACAGTCAACTAAAGCCAATTCATGCATTCATTTTCACAACAACATATTCCTGAGTGGGGTTGCAGGGAACTGGTGTCTATCTCCAGCAGTCACCAGTCCTTCACAGGGACACACAGAGACAAACATCCAATCACACACTCACAAACACTTAGGGACATTTTAGAGTCTCCTGTCAACCTGACATGCATGTTTCTGGTCTGTGGGAAGAAACCAGAGTACCCAGAGAAAACCCACGCATGCATGAGGAGAACATGCTAACTTAACACAGAAAGGCTGCAGTGGGGATTGACCCTGTGACCTTATTGCTGCAGCCTGGAAGCTACTTTCAAAACTATTTTGAAAAAACATTAAAGCTATCAGGAGAATTGATATTTGGAGGACTTGTGGTCTGTGGATTGTTACATTTCCCACAGGGTGTTGAAGCTGTGGAAAGCGCTGCAGTCGTGTGTAGAGTTAGTCGAGGGCACAGCCTTGGGAGAACCTATTATGGTGGAGGAGGAGTGGTGACATGCTGGGGTCTTTCACTGAGAAAGTACTTTATTGAGGGACAGAGCGAGAGTCCTAGACCAAGTGTTTGTTGGCTAATTTTAGGGGGTTAATGCAATTAAATGCAGAGCTATAGTCTTGGAAAAACATTCTGACACCACATAGGGCTTTCCAGATGTGTGAGCTTTGTTTGCAGTACAATGCTTATGGCCTCATGGTTCTGTTGTTCCTCTATGCAAATTAGTGCTGTTGTGGGAAGCATTTGTTCTTTAATATGGAGCAGTATCAGTCTATCATCATGGCCGTTTCACACTCGGCTGCGAACTGCTCCAGTGAAAGTTAAAGATCACGGTCTGATGAAGCCAACAGAACCACATCACCTGCAGAAAGCAGACTATATAATTCAGTCAGAATTGGTTTTCTTTTACCGCGTCACAAACTGTATGATGGGAAAAAAATAGAAAATTATATTGACCAAGAGATTTTCCTGTTGTGCTTCAACAGGTTTTCCTCTGAGATGAAAAATGACCAACGCTTTTTGTATTTGACACACAAATTTAGTTTGTTATTTTTTCATTACAGCAGAGATTTCCTCCCCTCCTGTGGCACCACTTTGGTATTCTAACTGCAGAGAAGTGTGACACGAGTTATCAGCACTGCCAAGTGTAATTATCATCATTTGGGTTAAAGTGGGTCAGGGAATGTTCCCTATTCCTTGGACGAACTGATGGGCAGGTTCTGAAATGGGAAGGAAAAGGAAACCTTAAGTCATATGTGGAATAAATCATATGTGTATTATTACATTTGAAATATTTAAGGTAAGCTGTGTGTGTGTGTGTGTGTGCGTGTGTGTGTGTGTGTGCGTGCGTGCGTGCGTGCGTGCGTGCGTGCATGTGTGCGCGCGTGTGTGTGTGAATATCTTTATTGTCATTGGTTTGTAACCTTTTTGTCATATTGTCTCATATATTAGTTTCAGTTTTTTTAGGTTGAATTACTGATCAAAAAGGAAAAAATCCACACACTTCTATCTGCATTAGAAAGGTTTTAATCAAGCTTTCGGTCAAAAGACCTTCATCAGGAGTAGTTCATGTTCACACAAACAAAACCTGACAAATTAACTTTTGCACCAGATTCTAGCTTTTCCAGTTTCACCTGAACACAAACTGTTATCTATCAGATATTTAATTGTTTAAAATATCTTAGAATTACATTTTGACATCCATCATCTTCACCTGCTCTGTTGACAATAAGCAGTCTCTGCTACATTAAGAGAAACATTCACCTCGAAGTTCACACACACACACACACACACACACACACACACACACACACACACCAGACCTCACTGTTAGTTTCAGTCAACCCTCAGTAGTGACATCTGGTGGAAAGAAGTCACACATGACAGCAACAAATGAGTTAGGGTGTTAAAAGATTCTTCTTTCTTTTGTCTATTAATAGAATAGAATAGAATAGAATAGAATAGAATAGAATAGAATAGAATAGACTTTATTGATCCCACAGTGGGGAAATTCATTTGTCACAGCAGCACCATCACTCAAAAGGATAATTAGAAGAGAAATAAAAAAACAAGGATACATGTATATACACATATGAAGTAATCTAGTATTGTAATCTTCAATCACTAAAAACACAAATAAAAGATGAAATCAAACTTGGTACCAACACTATGCAGCATACTGTAAGAGACACAGACAACAATGTGAATCCGGTATTGCACAAGTATATAACACATGAATATTGCATTGGTGTTATTGTGTACCAGGATGATACCAGTACAGCTTAAACTGAGGAGTTATACACTCTTACTGCAGAGGGGATGAAAGATCTGCGATAGCGCTTAGTTTTACATCTGGGATGTCTCAGTCTACCTCTGGAGGAGCTGTCCATGATCTCCACAGTGGAGTGCAGTGGATGGGAGAGTAGGAAAATCTGGTGGAACTCTTAACATCACTTTCCTCTGTACCATTTTAATTTATGTTATGCTGTTTCACCATTAAGCTCCCCTTGAGATCTAATATGTCTTATTCCTGGAGGACCTGGACAAAAGGGTGGCTCAGTTACAGAATAAAAACACGTCATGTTGAAATTCTAAAACAAAAACAGTAGAAGTAAAAAAACATTAGTTCTAGACAGTGAGATTTCATGTGAGATCATTCAGCTCATGTCTGAAGGTTGCAAAGTAAACAAAATAGAGTGGGGTGTTGTTCTGTATTAATCTAACACCAAACTAGAAACACTAACTCTGTTTTCTACGTCTATCAGGGTGAGTTCTGGTTTAGGCATCAGAGCACCAACATTGCTAATTATTTTGGGTTACAGAAAAAAGAGTAATGAAGGTTTTTAGAGAGAATGATGGCTTAGGGCAGCATGGTAGCATTGTTGCCTAGCAGCAGAAGGTTGCAGGTCAGGGTTATGTTCCCCCCATGCATGTGTGGGTTTTCTCCAGCTTCCTCCCACTGACCAGAAACATACAGGTCAGGATAACTAGAGTCTCTACATTGTCCTGAGGCGTTAGTGTTTGTCTCTGTGGCCATGTTGACTGTTGACCTGTCCTCCACCTCTTGCCTGGTGATTGCTGGAGTTGCCTCATTTATTAAACTTTGCATAGAATCCTTAGTCAAACTCCACCTAAGCTCAGCAAAAACAAGTACATATACAAAGTATATTTCTGACCTATAAAACACTGCGTGCACACATTTCCTGCTTTACGCCTGCCCTAGAAATGTGCTCAGGTGGTTTTGTATCACACCCCGCCTCCTACACACCCACCTTCTGCCATAAATGGTTGACACAAAGGATCTTATAAATACTCTACATATACATAAGCTGGCTGTTCGGTGGCATTTCACAGGTAACCATAACCAAATAAGAAAGTGAGGCGCTCGTGCATGACGTAGAGAAATAGAAAATGTTTTCTTGCTTATCAGCAGCACCGTGTTGTTGCAGCGGTGGGCTGTGGAGCTGCGGAGCAATTACGACAGACACACAAAAATATCCATCCATTCTTTTCCGCTTATCCGGAGTCAGGTCGTGGGGGCAGCAGCCTAAACAAAGAGGCCCAAACTTCCCTCTCTCCAGCCACTTGGGCCAGCTCCTCTGGGGGAATCCCAAGGCGTTCCCTGGCCAGATGAGAAACATGGTCCCTCCAGCGTGTCCTGGGTCCTCCTTTAGGTCTCCTCCTGGTTGCACGTGCCCAGAAAACCTCACCAGGGAGGCATCCAGGAGGCATCCTAACTAGACGCCCGAGCCACCTCAACTGGCTCCTCTCAATGTGGAGGAGCAGCGGGTCTACTCTGTGCCCCTCCTGGATGACCGAGCTTCTCACCCTATCTCTAAGGGAGAGCCCTGACACCCTGCGGAGAAAACTCATTTTGGCCGCTTGTATCCGGATACACAAAAAAATAAAAACATTAAAAGAAGGCAAACAGGAAGATGGTAATAATCATTGATGCCATCAAAAATATCTGCACTATGGTGCTCAGTGGTCACTGACATATTCCACATCTAAGCATAACATTAAATAAAAACTTTTAATTTAACCCAAAAGGGCTTTAGACAGGAAATGACATATATTTTTAAACTTATCAAACAATAAAATCCCACCTGTTAGTTTGATCCTGCTGGAACGAGCAAGGAAACCCAGCAGGCGCTCTGTTCACTGTGGAATTTTAGTTTGAGTCATAACAGATGTGCTGTTGCATGTCAGATAATTAATGAACCAATAAGTAATTTGAAGACGTACACATGAGCGTGGTGAAATATCTTAAAAACAACTTATTTTCATTAAGCGTTTTTTCATTCTCAGTTCAGAGGCTGTTGCTTTTGTCTGTAGATGCAGCTTAAACTGGCAGTCGGTGATGTGGTGACCTGACCTCACCAACCGCGCTGCCAACTTCCCGTCTCCTTTAATATGCTTACAGTAGAGTCAGAGTTTTCTTAGAGTTTCACACATTTTTCCATCAAGTTTTTCTTTATGAATCACAAAGTTTACACAAACAACAATTCACACAATTTTCAGCCCTGTTTTGTGCAGAAGCAGGCTTTAGAAATGAGGCCCCAGCTGCAGACACCCAAGTGAGAAAGAGGATGCTCAAAATGATTGAATGAACTTGCTGCCAGAAAAAGATTATTTATGAAGCACTTAATAACACTTTCCACTCACACTTATCACCAAACTTTAACCAAGTCCATATTCTCCTGTTTTTGTATAAATAAATCAACACAAACGGAGCATGAAAAGAGGTTTTATTCATTGTTAGATGCAATGTGACTACAGGGTTTAACCACTAGGGGGCAGTGTCACAATTATACTTTAATACATTCCAGAGTGCCAAAGCACTTCCTTTTTTTAAATAAAATTGTCGTTTTTGACTTTTTATTCTGTTTTTCAAAGAGAGAAAAAAAATCTCACATGAACATTTGTGTATTAAACATGTCTGACTCTAGATTTAAATATTCTTGATGTATTTTTGTCTACAGGTTGCATCTGTCATAAACAGAGTCACGTTTTTGTCAGAATAGAGATGTTAGCTCCAACTGTGGTCCTGCTAAACCTGTCTGTGCTGGGGTGACAGCATTTTTAAATGTGATTTAGAAAAAATGCTTTTAAACAATCACAAAAATCACTTCTGGGGATTGTGCATGGTGGTGCAGCACTGTTGCAGTCTTGCAGTGGGAAGGTTGAAGGTTTGAATTCCGGCTGAGGCCTTTCTCCCTATGCTTGCAAGGGTTTCCTACAGGTAATCCGTTTTTTTCCCCACTGACATGCATCTGTGACTGGAACATGGATAAGAGGAAGAGGAAGAAGAAATAAGGTGTGAAATAACTTTTAGCCTGTTGGTGTGGCTGAAGCTTCCTGTTAGGATAATGAAGCACATCTTGAGGTGTTGAAGCTTCAAAATGGTTTTGGAAGCACGACCAGAAGAGGGCGTAGTTCATCCATGGGCTATTAGGACTTTAAACTGTAACCGGTGGGTTGCTGGTTCAAACCCAGGTTCTGTCCATGTCAGTAATTGTGTTGGACAAGACACTTCACCCTCCTTCAGTGTGTGAATGAGCATACGGTAAAGCACTTTGGAGTCCCAGACTTAGAAAAACACGATACAAATGTACAATATTCATATCTTCTCTCTCATTTCAAATGTCTTTCATGTATCAGACTTTGTCTTGTGTCTTTCCTGACTGAAATAAAGACGTTTCTTAGAAAAACCAATAGTTTATGCTGCCTCAGTACAGTGGACGTGTCCTTTGGTCCTCTCCTTATGAGTCTACTGTCCTCTGGTCTGCTGTGGCTGCTTTCCCTCTTTTTTTACAGAAAACCATGAATGCTGTGGTGCCCAACTGTTGTTTTTGGATGGTTTCTATCTTTAGACTGTAGCAGCTAAATCCCCCCACATCACTTCAGCAGTTGCCATAGGAACAGGATTGCCAGACCAACAGTAATAATACTGGCGTGTTGATGATAAGAGTGAGGTGGGATAATGAAAAGAGGAAACGACTGAATGAAAAATGGACTGAATTTTCACAACATTCCTGGTCTCGTTGACCACTCAAAGGCAGTAAACCACACTCACACACCAGTCTGCTAATCAGTTCGCTTCAGTGCCTTGCCCAAGGACACATGGTGTGGAAAGCACAAATTTTGTAAGATCACAAAGTTGGACAATAAAAGTGGAATTTACTTTAAAACACGGTGTATGTAACAAAAGGAAATCAAGGACATTTCTAACAGGCTCTAACACATCACTACAGCCTCCTGTATGCATAAACTCCTGTGGCTGGCTGAAATATAATCTAGATATAATCCATAATATATCATCTGGTGAGTACGTCACGTTGTTTGTTATCCAATAGCATGCAGAGACAGTTTGTAAGACAATCGTAGATCCGGCCCAACGACTGAGAACCATCAATGGGCCGTGGCCAGACTATATATTCACATACATAAGATGGCTTGCCAGGCTAAGAGAAAGCAGGAACGTGACCGCAGTTTCCCACTTTCACGTGTGATAAATGCCCAGCCAATCAGGGGTGGGCATGGCCAGCTAGTGCATACGGGTGTCAGTCAACGAGGCAGTCCACTCTGTCAAAGAAGATGCAAATACGTCCTTTTCCTAAATAAACGTAAGTACCTCTATCTGCTCTTGACTCAAAGAAAAACCCAAGTCAAAATAGTTCAAAGTTGATGCAAAAGCCATTTCAAATGAGCCATCGCCATCTTTGTATTTTCAGTAACATCCCGCCCAGTTATGACATCTGCTGTGATTGGCCCACCAAACCAATAAAGCGCTGTGACTAGACCACTATGGAAGTCAGTCAACGGGGCAGTCCGCCATACATCATGGAAGAAGGAGGGAAGAAGACAAAAAATATTTTGTTTTTCTAAATAAACGCGCTGTGATTGGCCAGCCACAATACTGGCCGGGGCTGCGGAGGTTCCATTGGAGCGTTGCTAGACCGACATGCAAAGCAAAATTATTTTGCTTTGGCAAATGACGGTCTAGATCAGGGGTCGGCAACCCAAAATGTTAAAAGAGCCATATTGGACCAAAAAAACAAAACACAAATCTGTCTGGAGCCGCAAAAAATGAAAAGCCTTATATAAGCCTTATATGAAGGCAACACAGGTTGTAAGTGTATATAGTTATATTAGCCTATTATCAAAATGACTAAGTAGGCTACAAATACATAATGAGCATTCATGATTAAATGTTTATTTCCTGCAGCATCCTGGAGAGAATGACACACCACGTGACTCTGCTGTAGATATTTGGTGCTTTACGTTTTAACTTCCATTACAATATTAATCAGTGGTATTAATTTGATCATTTCTTCTTGCGGCCCATCACAGCTCACATACCTGCATAACAGCGCTGCTTGATATCGATCACATCACACGACTCATCACAGGTAGTTGAGGACGCTGGAGCTGAATTAATGTCTTTGATTTGCTGATTGGTGACGTCGCCTGTCGTTTTAATGGTCCTTGTCTTTGTGGAGAGAGGAATGTCTTTAATTTTCTGGATTATCTCGGTTTTGTTTTTGAAGTCTGAAATAGGTGCTCTGATGAATGAATCCTTCAATCACCATCCGTGAACAGTTTTCCACGCTTTATCATCTCTCAGGTTGCAACAAAACTTGAAGCAATAGTGAAGTTTGGAGATGTAATCCACTTCTTAAATCTACTTTTATAACCTGACACACGGGAGGCGATATGCGGCAAAAGCCAGCGGCGCCTCTGTTCCAGCAGGGCGAATAGCGAGTCTTCCGTTGTTTTGATTGGCCGTCAGATTGGAGGGAATTTTGGGTTATTAAAGCAGTTCAGAGTTGAAACAGCGGTAGATACGAAGTCTCACAAGGTTTTGCTGGAGTTAAGTGAAGTCTTGTAAAGCTCTGGGACATCAGACACGGCAAATGTTAACTTTTCCTCCATGTTTACCCGGAGATGTACTGAGAAGCATCCTGTCCCCTCATTGGTCAGTCAATGAAACCTCCGCTGATTGGTCCTTGTCCGAGCGACAGCGGTGAAAAGTTGAAGTTTTTCCAGGTAATCCTTCTGCGTCGACAATGAAAGCAAATAATTGGGTCCATTCTTCCTTGAATCCTCTGTTTTCATCAGCTATCTTTCTCTTTTTCCCTTTGGGATCCACGGCCCTGACACACCCGCTGGTTTGTTTACATCCATCTGCCTGGCACTGCGCTGCCATATGAGCGCCACACTGAAACGTGTGTCGCAGGCTATGACGCAAATTTTCGTTGACAGAAATGTTAAAATTTAATATTTATTATGTGCATTTTTACAGCATTGGAAAACGTTAAGAATGTTTGTCCTCCTACAGAAACGATAATAAAACAAAAAATATATCCCCCATCCATTTTCATACTCTTGTGGGGACATTTGTGATGAAGTTCCAGGGAGCCACTAGGGGTCGCTAAAAGAGCCGCATGCGGCTCCAGAGCCGCATGTTCCCGACCCCTGGTCTAGATTCTAGGCTAGCTTTCTCTACCAACATTATTATAGTTTTTCTGGGCTGATTGGCTGAACCTGCGGTAAGGCATTACGTCACTTCCTGTTTCAGTGTTTGCACTCAGTGTAGCTGTTCGGTGTTTGTAGCTTGCTAAAATTGGTTTGATTTCTCTGTACTGAGACATTTTTGAGTTCTTGTAGTACATAAGCAAGCGAAAACACACATTTCCTGTTGCACCTAGCGTTTAGGGAACCCTTTGAGTTCGCACGCAGTTTTATTTGGTGTGAAAGGTTGTTTGCCTAGTTAGCTTAGCCTCGGCGCGGCTATGGCTACTTCTGCCTCTCCCTCTCCGTCTCCTATCTCTTGCTCTGTGTGTCAGATGTTTAGTTACTCCTCTGCCTCCTTTAGTGATAATGGTACGTGTAATAAATGTAGCATTTTTGTAGCTTTGGAGGCGAGGGTGTCGGAATTGGAGGCTCCGCGCTGTTGAAAAACCTGAAGTTTTCCTTCCCACTGTCGCTAAATGCTTGCTTAGTATGAGGATTGTACCAACACAATGACACTAGTCAGTGTCTTGATGCAATCTGCTGGGTCCCTTATATAGGAAACTTTTTTACTGATTGGCTTATGAACTGAACTGTATTGAAATGTTTACTTTGTGAAGTGCCTTGAGACGACTCTTGTCGTGATTTGGCGCTATATAAATAAACTGAATTGAATTGAATTGAATTTTTATCTGTGTCACATCCAAATGATTTAAATCTGTAAATACTTAGGTTGTGTCCTCTGTGCACCCACACGTGTGTTTAAACGCTAATTTAAAAAATGTAAATCTCAGCACCACACTGGATAGAAATGAACTGAGCCAATCTACAGTCAGGTCCATAAATATTGGGACATCGACATAATTCTAACATTTTTGGCTCTATACACCACCACAATAGATTTGAAATGAAACAAACATAATGTGCTATAACTGCAGACTCTCAGCTTTAATGTGAGGGTATTTACATCCAAATCAGGTGAACGGTGTAGGAATTACAACAGTTTGCATAGGTGCCTCCCACTTCTTAAGGGACCAAAAGTAATGGGACAGAATAGTACTTATAAATCAAACCTTCACTTTTTAATACTTGGTTGCAAATCCTTTGCAGCCAATTACAGTCTGGAACACATAGACATCACCAGATGCTGGGTTTCATCCCTGGTGATGCTCTGCCAGGCCTCTACTGCAACTGTCTTCAGTTCCTGCTTGTTCTTGGAGCTTTTTCCCTTCAGTTTTGTCTTCAGCAAGTAAAATGCATGCTGAATCGGATTCAGGTCAGGTGATTGACTTGGCCATTGCATAACATTCCACTTTGTTGCCTTAAAAAACTCTTCGGTTGCTTTTGCAGTATGCTTTGGGTCATTGTCCATCTGCGCTGTAAACAAGCCAAAAAACATAGCCCTTCAGCCTATCCTAACTCCCTATTTCTGTAATGAAACAATTTTGGTCAGTGGGGACTCAACAGGTGAGAGGGGCTCTATGCTCATTTCCCCAGTTGTGATGTCACAAACAGGGGCTTTTTGAAATGGCTCATTTTAGGTATATAATTCCTGAACCAAACACTGACAGAAAATGGACAGATGTTTTATGTTTGGAGTGTTTACAGAGGCAGTAGAGACCCACATGGCAGCGCTTAAAGATACAAAAAACACTATCCCTCATTTTAACCAATGAGATTATTTGTATTATTATATCTTTTACTCAAACATTTAGATAATAATTCTCATCCAGATGGCAGAGTTAAGATGTTGACCTTCATCAGAGGCTAGAACATCACCCTCAAACACACCACTGGTGGCTGTAAACCACCGCCCCAAACAAACAGCAGAGGGAGGCTCTGAAGGTCTGCGTGTGACACGTACATTTATGATCTACCAAGTTAACCACAGACACTTGTGTGATTAATCGTGATTAAACACTTTGATCGATAGAAAGCCTTTTTGCACACAGCAAATGGTTCATTAAACAAAGAGCAGATCAAATAAGGCTGCCTAAAATGTATTTCTAGTAGGCTCTCCCTTCTGTCTAAACCAACCAAATTTGGACTGAGTAAGGTTGCTATGGCAACAACAATCTCTACACTAGGAGCTTTTCTGTGAGGAATTACAGCGGGAACATGTTTTAAAGATATACAGAAGGACAAATCTGACAAGGCTGTAACTTTTATATGAGCCTGACACCCTGAGAGAGTGGAGAATAATAAATGTGTATGCATGCTCATTCATATCCTTCTCCGCAGCAGTACAATGTCATGTCACAACTGTGTACATCATCACTGACATATCAACTATTTTACCAGTTTACTTTTTTTTTTTTTGATTAAAAACCATGATAATATTTATACTTGTTCACAAGTGAGGGAAGGGTGGAGCATGAGATCCATAGGCGGATTGGTGCTTCGTCTGCAGTGATGTGGGCGTTGTACCGGTCTGTCGTGGTGAAGAGAGAGCTGAGCCGAAAGGCGAAGCTCTCAATTTAACGGTCGATCTACGTTCCTACCCTCACCTATGGTCACGAGCTTTGGGTAGTGACCGAAAGAACGAGATCGCGGATACAAGCGGCCGAAATGAGTTTTCTTCGCAGGGTGGCTGGACTCTCCCTTAGAGATAGGGTGAGAAACTCGGTCATCCGGGAGGGGCTCAGAGTAGACCCGCTGCTCCTCCACATCGAGAGGAGCCAGTTGAGGTGGCTCGGGCATCTGGTTAGGATGCCTCCTGGACGCCTCCCTGGTGAGGTTTTCCAGACACGTCCAACCGGGAGGAGACCCAAAGGAAGACCCAGGACACGCTGGAGAGATTATGTCACTCGGCTGGCCTGGGAACGCCTTGGGATTCCCCCGGAGGAGCTGGCCCAAGTGGCTGGGGAGAGGGAGGTCTGGGCTTCCCTCCTTAAGCTGCTGCCCCCGCGACCCGACTCCGGATAAGCGGAAGAAAATGGATGGATGGATGGATGGATGGATGGATGGATGGATGGATGGATGGATGGATGGATGGATGGATGGATGGATGGATGGATAATATTTATTTTAAATATTATTTAACATCAATATTTCCACGTTGTGGGATAAACTATGAAAATGGTCTCTGTCAAACAGATGATATTCTGTTACTATTTTGAAGTCTGATGGAAAAAAGACAAGTTGGTGATTTAATAATTCATTTAATTAACAATCAGGAGCCTCAGCAGATTCTTGACTTCAATGGAGGAAATAATGAGTCACTGCAGAGAGAAATCAAAATGAGATTCACCAACCAGTGGGGGCCCCATATATCCAGTCATGGAGCGTGTGTGTGTGTGTGTGTGTGTGTGTGTGTGTGTGTGTGTGTGTGTGTGAGTGTGTGTGTGTGTGTGTGTGTGTGGGTGGGGGGGGGGGGGGGGGGGGGGTTGCATTATGGAACTATTGTTTGACAGTGATATTTTAGGCACATGGCTGCACTCTGACAGGCTCACAGAGAGCAGATAAAGACAGAGAAAAGAGAGGGAGGATGGAGAGAGGCAAAGGGGGAGAGAGAGAGAGAGAGAGAGAGAGAGAGAGAGAGAGAGAGAGAGAGAGAGAGAGAGAGAAGGGGGGGGGGGTGGACCCAGCCAATCTGGATCTCTCTCAGCCCACACAGCTTTCTCAGGCTCGGTGATGTGAGCTCTGAGAACGAGCTCTACGTTTCCACACCGTCTGCAGCTTGAAGACCCTCAACAGAGAAAGGGTGAGTACACCTTTGTGTGTTCTGATGGCTTCTTGCCATCGATGCAGGTCTGCTCATAGATCCAGGTGATCTCAGGTTAGAGTTCTTGTATAAAGCAGGAATGTGAGCAGAGACAGAGTTTGGACCGGTGTGACGGTTCTCCAGACGTTCTAGTTTGTTCATTCAGAGATAAAATGAGGACCAAGGGTCTTTGATTCTTCAATCCTTTAATCCCATTAGGCAGTCAGCTGTTTGTAGCATCCTAGCAGGGGTCCAGTTAACCTAACTAGTATTTTTACTAACGGATTAACAGCAACTTCATTTGTGAGGAAAAACTTCATTTTCTGAAAGGGATAGAAGGACAGGAAATGGTTTGAATGTGAGTTGGATGAATTCATGCCCTCCCACACACCCTGCTGCTGCTGCTGCTGCTGCTGGCTTCAGCCCTCTGCCTCTCAACCAGATCATGTAACAGAGCTGGAGAGCACAGCTCTTCTTCACATCTTCCTCATTAAAAAAAACAACATTCTTGTATTTTTCTGCAAAAACATGTTTTTGTCATGTTTTTAAGCTGGATTTGTTTCCAGGTTGGAAACAACTCAGAGCTCTTTGTGAAGGTTAAATGTGTTTGGATTCAAAACTAATCAGAGTAAAGACTGATCATAGAAACAATAAGCAGTACATTTGAAAAAAGTAAATGAGTTTTTTAAAGCTGCTAACTTTGATCCATTTCCTGTTCCTGCCTGGTGGATCTGGACCTGGAACTGGTTACCCCAGCTGTCACTGGGTGAGAGGCGGGGCTACTCTTGGACAGGTCACCAGGCCATTACCCAAACCTAGAGCCAATTCAGACCCACCGTCTAAACCATGATGCGTATAATTTTTGCACTGAAGCATCCATGAGGAGAACCCGTATAGTTCCCTCTGAAAGGGTCCAGCTGGGTTTCAGACACAGAACCATCTGGCTGTGAGGGGACAGCTTTACCGTCCAGAACTCAAGAAGAACATGAAGCAAAAAAATGAATGGGATGAGGAAGAGCAGCTGAAATGGAGGAAGAGGGTAGCAGAACATGATTATTGCTTTGTTTCATGTGCCTCAGCCATCTTTCTTCTTAGTTCCTCACTCACATCTGTGGATCAATCACCCTCCCCAGTACTTGGCTTCCTCGTGTGGTCGTTGTGATGATCTCCAGTTATTATTTAGCCTTATCTAGTCCTGCTGTTGATGGGTTTTAGGTCTGTATTCATGAGATTGCTGCCAGTTTTTGTTCATTTTTTTCCACTCAGTGGTGTGAAAAGTATGTGCTCCCTTCCTGGTCTCTTGTTTCTTGCATGTTTGTCACATAGAAATGTTTCAGATCATCAAACAAAATGAAGTATTAATCAAAGACAACACAAGTAACCACAACTCAACAGTGGTTAATCACACTAGAGTTCATTATCTCTAGCCACGCCCACACCTGATTACTGCCACACCTGTTTTCTCAATCAAGAAATCATTGAAATGGGACCTGCCTGACAACGTGAGGTAGACAGAAGACATCCTCAAAATCAGGCTGAGAAAATCTGGAACAAATGAGAAAAAAAGTATTAAAACATTTATGAAGCCATTTTTTAAGTTTTGGGACTCCAGAGAAGCACATAGAATGGTTTGCTGGAGCCCCAACACTGTGGGGGACTCCTGTGGGAGCCATTATCCACAAAGGCAAAAACATGAAACAGTGATGGTGAACCTTACCAGTAGTGGCCCACTGACCAAAGTTACCCCAAGAGCGACGATGGATCAACCAAGCAGTTAGAAAAGAATCACGATTCCATCTAAAGAACTTCAGGCCTCACTTGCCTCAGATCAGAGTTCATGACTCCATTATAAGAAAGAGACTTGATATCAATGTCAGAGATCCAAGACAAAAACCACTGCTGAGTAAAAGAACTCGTCTAAACTCTACCTAAACATCTGGAGGATCCTTAAGCGTTCTGAGCAAAGACTGTGGAGTGAAGAGACAAAAGTTGAACTTTGTGGAAGGTGTGTGTCTCGTTACATCTGGCGTCAAAGTAAAACTGCATTTCAGAAAAAGAGCATCTGTGAAATTTGGTGGTGTGATGGTCTGGGTCTGTTTTGCTGCTTAAGGGCCTTGAAAACTCGCTGTGATGAATGAAGCCACGAATTCTGCTGTCAAGTCCTGGAGGAGAATATTTGACCATCAATCTGAAATCAACTGCAGCAGAAGCACGAGCACATCCACCCTTTGATTGGCTGAAGAAAAACGAATGAAGATTTTGGAGATGTCTAGTCCAAGTCCTGACCTGAATTCTATTGAGATGCTAAGCATGAGCTTAAAAAGGCGGTTTAGGGTGGAAAACCCTCGAATGTGGCAGATTGGGACAATTATTCTGCCCTGGAACATTGCTGTGTCTACGGCCATATGCCATAGTGGGAGTGGGGGGGGGGTCCTCTGTATTAACTTATAGGAGCGGGTAGGAGGCGGATTGCTGCTGCTGTTACGGACGTCCGCACATTGACCGTTCTGAGATTCTTCAGAACTCATCCATAGCTAGTCCGCCTCTGAATGTGGCTAACTACAACAAAGACGAGTGGACCAAAGTTCCTCCACAGCTCTGTAAAAGACTCATCACAAGTTATCAGAAAAGCTTCATTGCAGTTGCTGCTGCTGAGGGTGACACAACCACTTGTTATGTTTAGTCACAAGGGGCCACGTAGCTTTGGATATAAACCTAGACACTAGTGTTGTCTACACGTAGGTGTGACAAACATGCAAATAAATAAGAAATCAGGTAAGGAGCAAACGCTTTTTCTCACTACTGTTTTCCCATAGACAGACATGAAGAACCAGCTTGGGTTGATGGGAATTCCCACTCTTTTATGGGATCTGGATCATTTGGTTTAGCTCGGCTCTGTAAGCTCTTAGGGGCTATTTGGGAGCCATGATGCCTTTAACCCTCAGCCATGAGTGCTAATTCAAGGCGCCCTGCCTTGGTAACAGACAACACATAAGACTAGTGAAGACATATGCTGTTAGTGTGTTGACTGCTAATCCTTTAGAGATCAGATTAAGGAAGGAGAAGCAGGCATAGGAGGACCTGAGCAGACACATAGGAAGGTAACGAGGTCAAGTCTGAAGAACCAGATCTGACTGCTTAGCAGATGAATTTATGATCCAGGCCAGAGGTAGATTAAATATTTTGGGATCCAAAAGGTGAAACTGAAACATGAGGCCCCACCCCCACCTCATCATTTGTTTCAGACCAGTCAGATCCTAGATCAGTTTCAGACCAGTTACATCCTGCCTAAGGTATGGACCAAACAGATCCTGGTTCAGAACACAACATCACAACCGTGTTACATTTAGACAAAGTTATAGTTGGACAAAGACACCAGGTTTGTGTTTAGGGCCAGTTTTTCTTGTCAATCATGAATTGTGGTGATTTTGGTTTTTTTTTTTCCATTTTTTGTTACCACTTTTCTTTTGATAACATTTCCTTTTTATTCCCAACATCCCTAATTGACCACTCTAAAAATAATCTCGTGCATAAATAAAATTATTAGTTAATACTTGTCAACCATTCTTGCATCAGTTTTCTTACCATGTTATATTTTTCTTATTAAATTTGTGAGAAAACATCCCACAACTATGTACGATATATGAAATCTCCTACATATAGGTTTCTTAAGGTTCTTATGCTTTTTTGACTGACATGATTTTGGTCTTGAAAAATACTGGTGCCAAGTTTATTTAATTTCAAAGTCCAGTTAATTATCCCAAATTATTAAAAAAAACAAATCTGATCTGATCTCGTTTGTGTATCTAATTTTTGCATCCATGAACTTTGCCAGCTTAGAAATCTAGAAAAAACATGCAATAGCAAAATATTTTACTCTGCAGGTCAGACTAACCCCATTCAGCAGGTCTACCATTGGCCCAACCAGTTTTAGGTCTAGCCATTCACAGGACTCTTTGTTTGTAGAGGGATGTTGGTTGTGCTTAGCGCCAGAGCTGCAACAGAGAAAAACTACAAAGATGGCTTCAGTTCAGGAAAAGCGCATGTTTGAAGAAACTTTGGCAACTTAAGACTTGGGCTTTTCTTTGACACATGAGCAGATAAAGGTAATTTAAGATGCATGAAGTAATAATGACATCCTGTGGTGAAATTCGGGTACTGGAATCCATGTTTCGAATCAAACGAGCAGCTCCACTCCTCCTGGCCGTGAGTTTCATGGCTGTTGTCAGTTACGGATCAGCACCAGAAGATTCTAGATAACAAGCAAAGACGAGTCATATACAGTAAGTTGATAAGTAGATAAACACATTTCACTGTAATATTATTGAAAAAGTAGCTTGAAATTTTATAGAAAGCCAAATATTTGGTTCTAATTCACCGTTAGCATTGTTAGCTCAATGTTAGCTTCTAGCCTGGTTCACCCCATATATGAGTGAAACAAAAAGATGCCGTGGCTTCTTAAGTGTACAAGAAATAACTTCTGGGTCGCTCCTGTTTACTGACTTTTTCCAAAATGCTGCTGCATTTTGTCAGTCGGTGTGGAATAACAAATGTTGGAGCTGCAGCGCTTGCCAATGTAGATTTGGCAACCCTGTGGGTTCATAGATTGTAAACAAAGACTACATCCCTCTTTGGCCATTTTGAAAGAAGAAAAACTGACAACCCGACTGAGAAGGAAATCTGTTTTAGCATGATTGAGACATTAGACTGTTTTGTGATTATTTCTCTTTATACATCTTTGTTTATTTTTAAAAGATGTATTTTCTTTAGTTTTTCTTTGACAGTGAATGGCAGACTGCCTCATTGACTGATTTCATGAATATGTCACATTTTTCGCTGCTCCGATTGGTCCTAGCGTTGTCCAACTGCTTGTAGGACAGATTGAAAGACAACCGTAGATTCCGGCCAGACTATATATTAACATATATAGGATGGCTTGCCAGGCTAGAATTTTACAGCTTTATTGTCTGAAACAGACCACTCTGTTAGAAATCAGTAGTTATTTCTAGATGACTCCACAGTATGCATCCATCATTTGTAATGTGTTGAGTGTTCTTCCTGCAAAGAACTTTCTTTAGGTGGCAGATGTCACCTGCTACAGATATCTCTGCAGATGGTGTCCTGGTGTCAGGCAGGTCCAGCTGTAAGCCAGGCAGGCTCTATTTTCAGCAGTGCAGGATCAGACCACAGTGGTGTCAACAGGTGGGCACAAGAATGACCTTCTGTTGGCTCCTCCCATTCACTTCTCTTTTATCACCCAGCTACACAGACCTGTAGAAATACACCAACAGTGCCTGTATGTTTGTGTGTTTCAGTTGTATAGTTTTAAGCAACCATGAGCTGAATGATGACACGGCTCTAAACATGACCAATCACTATTAATGTTTAACAGTTTAAACCATCAGAAGCCAGATCTTTGTTTAGGGAGACCAACGATGAGACATTCAGGGTGTAAAGATGGAGATCGCTGATCTCCAGCAGCGCTGTCTCTGCTGTGACCACAGAGAACAAGCTCTGATTAGGTGATGTACATTTAAAACTAAATACTGATTGTTGGTTTGTGAATTAAACATGTGCCTTGTGAGAGATGAATGCTGTGTTAGTCGTGTGTGTGTGTGTGTGTGCGTGTGTGCGTGTGTGTGTGTGTGTGTGTGTGTGTGTGTGTGTGTGTGTGTGTGTGTGTGTGTGTGTGTGTGTGTGTGTGTGTGGGCAGCAGAGTGTGAAGTGGAACAAATTTCACACCTACGTATGCAGAAAGAAACAGCAAAGACATGAGAGGAAACTGTTCTTCCCTCTTGTAGACCAGAGCTGTGTGGCTGAGACGCTGATAGACCAGGTCCTGGTGGGTCCATCCTGACCAGAATCCTGCAGCAGTAACTCAGGAGGTAGAGTGGGTTGTCCAGTAATCGGAAGGTTGCAGGTTCAATCTTGGCTCCTGGCAGAGAATTCTGCTGTTTTGTCCTTGGGCAAGACACTTAACCTACCTTGTCTGCTGGTGATAGTCAGAGGGACTGGTGGTGCCTGTGCTCGGCAGCCTCGCCTCTGTCAGTGCGCCCCAGGGCAGCTGTGGCTACATTGTAGCTCATCATCACCAGTGTGTGAATGGATGAATGATACACTGTAGTGTAAAGCACTTTGGAGTCCTCTGACTCTGAAAGGCACTATCCAATTGCGGGTCATTTATCATTTAGCTATTGTTGTCCATAATGCTTCTGACCTCCAGCCCAGCTGTGGTAACTCCATTCCTCAGGCCATGATCAGTCATTCTCCGACTCGTGACACAGACATGCTACTTCTCTCTGTGACCCTCTACCTATCACACCTGATAATAAACAGTCTGGGTTAGAATGGAGTCCATGTGGGAAGAGGCACAGAGTTCATCTACTCCCTCACTCTTACCAAAACGCCGGTCACCATTACAGAAGATCTGCTACAGAGATATCAAGATGAGATTCTTCCACTAACGGTGGAACATCTCCAGTCTGTACATTTGAATCACTCACAGCTGTGTTAAACCGCCATCAGAACACAAGTGATAATCCTCCCTTGCAATCGGATGGTCCTGGGTTCACCTCCTGGCTGGGGAAAGGGAGTTTCCATGTTCCCCTTTTGACAATCTTGGATTTCTCTGTCCAGCAGCAGTCAGTGTTTATTCTTCAAGCTCTTATTGTGAAGGATTAAGGTTAACTGGTGCAGTTGAGATGATAATGAAGCACATTTGACCAAAGTTAGTTCGTTTGGCCCTTCTGCCACATTATGGTTCTCTGACACAACTTGAGTACCAGTAACCATAGAAACGTGGACCTGGTCCCACTGATGACCGAGCAGACAGTGAGTTGTCCTCTGCTCAGAAACAAAAGCACCAGAGCAGTCAGGACATTTAGAAGATTTCCCATCACAACCATTAAAACCAGCAAGTGTCATCCCCAGTTCAGAAGTAAGCAGTGTCAATGTTGACAAGAAATTTTGATTTAGGTTTAGTCTTTTGACTAAAATCTACATTTCTAACAATAATTAATGGAAAATCCCAAAATGAACACTGACAGTTTGAAATTGTCTCTCAGTATTAATAAAGTAAACAAATCTGTATAACGTAGCATTTGTACACATGACAGGAAATGACATCATACCATAAAAACATGAAAAAGTGTTACTCTAATAATGCCAGGAGGTAAACTAAAGGTAGGAAATGTTTCCAGGCGTATTTATTAGTTTTTCCTGCACTAATTTACCAAATTGAGCTGCTTTAATGTTTTTCTGGACCACTTGAATGTTTTTTTCCTCACAAAAACACTTTTAGAACACTGAACGCTGATAATATTGACCGTAGAAGCACCATGAAAAGAAAAAAGATTAAAAGACCAGATGCACCGCTCTGTGAGATCGGTTTGGCTGCAGCTGAACTCCAGCAGCAGCATCTACTCCTGACCTCTCCCCCCCCGGCTCACTGCTACCACCACTTTTATAACCAGAGGAAACTCTGAATGTGTACTAAACAAGCAAATACTTTTCAGATCTTCACATTTAAGGCTTTTCCTCCCAGTCATGGACATTTTCTCCTTTTAGGGCCGGAATATACTTACTTTTAATTATGTGTATGCTTTACGGCTGGGCAATAAATCAAAAATGTATCGTTTTTAAAATTTCTGACTTTTATCAATATCGTATTTCTCATGTGAATAAGTTTGGTAATAAAAAATTAAAAGATGTGTGTAGGTTGGTGATGTTCATGTCCCTTTAAGAGGCTGTATCACCTCAAGTCACATGACAACGTGACTCAAAGTAATACACGTGACAGCCCCATCTAGTGGACAACTTTTGTTTTCGCGCATACATGCAGTTATCGTCCATTTATCGTTATCGAGGTGAACTCCTCAATATACCGTGGTATTGATTTTAGGCCATATTGCCCAGCCCTAGTACGCGTTTATCATCACTGCCTCATGTAATTTAGGTCTGTTTGAAATGTTGTTTGTGCTTTGCAAGCTGCAACATGCGAGTAACCAGTAGGGGGAGTTGGCACAACGAGCCATTGTAACGCCGTCTCTGGTTTAGAGGTCTTTCATACTGTCTCTGATACTGCTGCTGTATTTTTTTCTGCCGTGATCTCACTATTAACCAGTTACTGATCACGTCTATTGACGCCATGTTTGTTTTGGTTGTACCCTAAAAACCTGCAACTCTATCCAGTCTGAGTACTCTACTGTGCCCCCTAGTGGAACCCTAGTGCAGTGCAGCAGCAAGTTTGTGAACAAGGTGCAGCTTGCTGCCCACGTCAACATGAGGTCAAAAAGAATGTTCCTGGCCATAGACATTAATTGTTCAACTGTTACTGGTTCAAACAGCAGCCAGCTCTGGACTCTGATTGGTTCTTTTCTCGTCTAGTCCCTCCTGTTCCATTTGCTGACTCTTTTTTCCGTTCTCCCATCTTTTCCGTTTTCTGTTTGGATTTTCGTTATTGTCAACTTTCATTGTCGTTTTTTATTCATAAATGAAAACGTCGATCAATATTCGTCATAATTTAGTTTTTATAGAAGTATATTTTTAGACGTGGCTAAAATGCATTCCTCACAAAGAAAAACACAAAAGTATTTCATCAACAAAATTAACACTGGATGTTAGACATGTCCTTTCTCTCTTTTACATACATGTCACACTTGCTCATTCTGTCTTGACCTTTAACCTTTGACCTGCTAACTGAAGCTTGGAAAGTCTGAAATAGGCACTGAGATTTTTGTAACATTTCTGACTTCTGACCTTTGGGATGAACTTGTTCTCTTCACTTCTTTTCCACTTGTTTATGATCTTCATATCTGTGGAAGGATGGACTAAAATGATCAGCAATGGTCTAATTTAATGAATACCAACACGGGTAATCTGTGTTTTTATAGATTTGGAGTTAGAACCATCTAGAACCCGCTGAAGACCAGACCAGGATTCTTAGTCCTGATATGATGTTTGTGATTTTGATTTTTTTATTCCGTTTCCTTCTAGGAGATCATGGAGGAGGCTGACCTGCTAAAGGAGAGGCTCCAGGCCATCACGGTACGGACCGCTTCCTTGTTTTCAATCAAAACTAATGTAAAGTTTTTAGATCAGCTGATGAATGAGGTGCTCACCTGGTTTAGGTGGTGCACTTCACCTCCTGCCCCTTACTTCAGTGTTCCTGGTCTGTTTTAACTGCTCCTAAATTAGCACAAAGACCTTTTTTTCACCACAAAATATTTACTCAACATTCTTTAACTGTGAACAATGTCTCAAGGTGGTGTTCAAAATGAATTTATAGAATTAAACATAAAATAACTGCAGTGAAAATACAATTGGACACTGAAAGTGTAACACAAAATGAATGTAATGTAAAAAAAATAAATGAAAACCAAAGACCAAACTCAACATGAAGTCGTGTGTGTGAGGAGGTGATCATCATGGGAGACAAAGACTGTGGTGGCCCTGATGCAACCAATGCACAAAATGCATGAAGCGCTGTAAGGATGTCATTTACAATAAAGGACGAACTTTAAATGGTGCCTGGAGCAGTACGGCGCTCAGGAGCAGAAGGTGTGGTAGTTAATGTGGTGAGAGTGTTGTGCTGCTACTGGCTGGTTTTGGTGCTCCACGTAAGCTGCAGCCTCCTGCAGAAGCTCTGAGACAGACTTTGCCGTGTTGGATTTTCCCTGATTAATGTCACTTTCCAGCTAGGGTTCTCACCTATGCGCCACTGCGTTAAATATACACAACACTCCCAACGTGCTGGATTAGTGAGTACGGTCAGTCTAGGGACTGAAGAAGAGCACTGATGCCACTCTCCAGCTCTGCTTGGGATTTCCAGTTCAATTTGACTTATGGAACACTTTGCTGGGCAAGCATGAAAACAAAACAGCTACGTCCTTTTCTTTATGGTTTGCAGAGAATGTACCTCTCCCAGTCACCAGTGTTGTTTGTGAAATTATTATCATGGTTCAGACGTTTGACTGAGCTGACGTAGCCGTCTCAGACTGAGGCAGGGCTATAAATACCAGCAGACGTCACCAGAGGATCCCCTTTCATCAGGATGAAGAGCCGTGCTGGAGCTGGATCAGAGAGCTAACTTTAGTCCAGAGATCATTTCAGTGTGACATCAGGAACTCAGACCATATGATCTGTCTGTGAGAGAACAATGTACAGGTGGTTTGTTTCTGATAATCCACGGTTAGCATGTCAAACGTCCAATAATGGTAATTTGTCTCAGATTAGGAGGTTTCTGTAGAAGGTTATGGAGAACAGGCAGAAATGAGTTGTTTAGACATTCCTGGCCACTGAGATCCCAGCTGAAGGGGGGTCATGAGAAGACAACAGGTGGGATAGTTTCCATAAAAACACTCGGTGAAGGCATCTGATTTCTCTCCACAGGACAAAAGGAGGATCCAGGAAGACATCACCAAGAAAAGGAGGCTGATTGAGGAGGAGAAATTAAAACTTCAGTACATAAAGGTAATTTAGATTTAATAAGGCTGAGCCACAGCTAAAAACAATCTAATCTAATCTAAATTTAAATCTAATTTTCATTATTTCTTAGACTTTTTTATTTTATATTCCATCATAGTTGATTGCGCTCTTCTCCTGGGGGTTGGATTCTCATTTAAGTAGATGCTGATGTTTCTAACATTACACATGAAGAACCTTCATGAACAAATGACACCAAAGTGGTCAGTTCAGCACACAAGAAACACATTCATCACTATAAAGAAAAGTAAGACATAATTGGAGGTCATAAAAGCAAAACTTTCAGCAGGAGGTGGGCTGAAGAACAGAAGTTAGTTTCACCTTAATTCTGATCAATTTTACACAAAACCCCCACTTCAACAAGGAGAAGACATCAGATTAACAAGGATATGTGTATACATATATATATATATATATATATATATATATATATATATATATACATACATATATATATATATATATATATACATACATATATATATATATATATATATATATATATATATACTCCTGGGAACGTTCAACCGGGAGGAGACCCAAAGGATGACCCAGGACACGCTGGAGGGACTATGTCTCTCAGCTGTCCAGGAAACACCTTGGGATTCCTCCAGAGGAACTGGCCCAAGTGCCTGGGGAGAGGAATGTCTGGGCCTCTCTGCTTAGGCTGCTGCCCTCGCAACCCGACCCTGGATAAGCGGGCGGATGGATGGATGGATGGATGGATGGATGGATGGATGGATGGATGGATGGATGGATGGATGGATGGATGGATGGATGGATAGACGGACGGACGGACGGACGGATGGATGGATGGATAAACATAGATGGATAAGTGAATTGTTAACATCACTGTTTTCATCACGCTTTGTGTGTTTGTGTGTGCGCGTGTGTGTGTGTGTGTGTGTGTGTGTGTGTGTGTGTGTGTGTGTGTGTGTGTGTGTGTGTGTGTGTGTGTGTGTGTGTGTGTGTGTGTGTGTGTGTGTGTGTGCGTGCGTGTGCGTGTGTGTGTGTGTGTGTGTTAACAGAAGAAAGCCCTGAGGGAGCAGTGGCTGATGGACGGTCTGAGTCAGCAGTCGGAGGAGGAACAGGAGGCCATGAGGATTCAGGCTCAGGATGAGCAGCAGCAGAGTGATCAGCTACAGAGCAAGATCCTCAGGTACCGGTCCAGCTCATCCCACACTCAGCACCAGATCAGTCAGTCAGAAAAGGAGATTAACACACTAACAAAACCATCAGAATTACATTTACTTCAGCTATGAGGTCTGGTCGCTCCTCATTCTGAATTTCAGCCATGCCTGAATGAAGTCCCGGAGGTCCAATTAGATCACCAGTTTCAGCACTTCTGAGCTCTGGCCCTGGTTTCCAGTATTCGGCTTTTCGTTTAGAGCCAACAGTTAGGAGTCAGTTGGGAGAAAAGCAGGACAGAAGAGGAGCCTCTTTTTGGGCCTGTTCCTCCTGATCCTGGACCAGAGCTGCCTTCAGACACTTCTGGATGCTTCACCCTTTAAATAGAAATCCTCTAAACTGGAACATTTCATCCTTTAAATGATTTATTTATTTATTTATTTATTTATTTATTTATTTATTTATTTATTTATTTATTTATTCATATGACCAATCCCTCTAATGACTGCAGCCTGTTTTTAAGGTCCTGATCCATCTAGCTTTATTAAAAGGGAGACATAAATCACAAAGGGCATTCTGGGTAATATGTTTAGAACCTATTGTTTCAACTTAATAGTTTTTTGTATCCATAAACCTTTCAGAAACGTTTTATTTATCTATTTCATAACCTTTTGTTTTCTTTTGCACAGAATAGAAAAAGAGATTGAAGACTTGGAGACACAAGAGCTGAACATTTCTGCTAACGAGGAGGTGGTTCTGAGGCGCTTGAAGGAGGTGGAGAGGACACCAGAGGACATCATCAAGGTAGGGTCCAACTAGAGCTGCACGTCTCACTAACGCTGATGCTGAGCTTTGATAACGCTCTGCTGCAACGCTCCTAAATGCTGCCTTCTGACTCACCACTGAAAGATAAAAATCAATAAAAACACTAGAACCTGACCATGATGGTGGCTGGATGAGTTCTGACCTGCTGCAGCGGCCTGCTACTGTTCCAGCATCACACCAGACAACCTATAGTTGTAGTTACCTTAACTATACCAAAGAATTCATCCTGAAGCAGGACAGAGGAATTCTGTGTCCAAGCTAAACTAATGTCAGACATGTTGGATCCAGCATGACGTCACACATGTTCTGTTTCTGATTGTTCTTGTGATATTTATGATATTATTAATACTAACAGCTGATCTCTGGAGGTCTGAAGCATGTTGATTAATGTTCCTCATGAAGACATAAACATCAGTCAGAAACTGGATGTGCAGGTTCTGGGTCGGATCGGCTGGCTGGTTTTAAAACCACAGTGGGATCCTTGTTAGGAGTCACTTTATGGAAAAATATTAAAATAAATCAACATAAATGCAATAATGCCGATTTCATTAGACACTCCCTCTCTGAGGAGTGGGGGGTAGAACCATGTGGTACTGATTATTATATTTTAAATGTGAACAGCTGGGATTTCTAATGTTTAGTTTAGAAATATTTAAATTAAGTTTTAAAAGATAAAGTTAATGTTAAATCTAAATATTTAGCATTGACTCTATAAAGGTAAATCTAATCATTTAGAAAGAAACCTAAATGTATGATGGTGATGGTTGTCAGTCATCCACCTCATAGCAATCCTATTAGGTTCAATATAAGTAATGGGATTTCTTTATTCCTGTCACACTCCTCACCATAGCGCAACGGCGTGAGCAGTGAGGAGAGTTGTAGCGTGTCTTAAGACCCACACGCGGGAGTGCTAGCGTTGGGTGACGTCAAACACGCAGTTAATGTAGGAGCATCGGCACAAGCCTCGAAGGGAAACGAGAATGTGGCAGTGTTCCAGAAAGGAAAAGAACGGGTTTACTGTTTAGATGCAGAAGGATGAGGTGAGCATGGACGCTCTGGATCGTCTGGCGTGAATCTGGAGTCGTGATTATAGGAACGGATGAAAGCTGTAACTGTCCGGCGTGAATCTGAGCCGCGATGGCTAGAAAGCTAATGAAGTGAGGTAAGCGCTTACATTATCTCTTTGCGCACGGTGTGACCTAATGAGCCCATGTGCTGGAAAAGTAAAAACTAAGTGTATAACTGAAAGTGCTACTGAGCGAGGCGCCGTTCAATCCTAGACGAAACGGGAACACCAAGGCCACTGCACGGCCAGAGAACAATAACTGAGCGGAGATTGTAGTGGTGAACTTCCTGATATAGCGTGATGACGTGGAGAGGTGAATGCCGGTGTGAGGAATGCTGGGAAGTGAAGTTCTAGGTACGGTTGGGTGGAAGGAGGATGGCTGGAAGGCAGGAATGCAGGAATCATGACAATTCCCATGGACTTTATTTGGTTATCACTCGAGGAGCTTTGTAATTTCTACCTGGAATATGCAGACTACATGTTTATATTACATGTGAATCGCCCTCCTACAGCCTCCTGAGACGTCGTTGATGTCAGTAGGCCTGGTTGTGTTGGACCGGTCCACTCGTGACTGTTTTTGGACCGATGCAGGAAGGTGTGAGTTAGACTGAAACTGTCTGGGGATCAGTTTTAGAGCCCACAAGATCAGAATTATGCAGCAGATCCCAGGAACAACCTGAGATCTGTGTCCAGAGATTTCCACTTTGGAATCCTTTTTAAATAAAGGATCAAGGATCACATCAGGGGTTTAATCTATCTGTCCTCTTCCTGCTTTCACTCATCTTTTCATTTATTTTCTAAACCATAAATGACAA
The DNA here is from genome assembly GCA_006937985.1 of Aphyosemion australe. Lineage (NCBI taxonomy): Eukaryota > Metazoa > Chordata > Actinopteri > Cyprinodontiformes > Nothobranchiidae > Aphyosemion > Aphyosemion australe. Next base: position 1,298,083 of record SSNS01000055.1, read on the forward strand.
CTCATAAATGACAAGCAGCAGAAACATCAAAGTTTCTTGAGGAACTTTCTAGTTCTTCTATCATCTCCTTGCTGTTTGCTGCATGTGGTTCTTCCTCTAACCCCGGCTTGTTTCTAACACCTCCTCTGGACCATGAGGGGCTCACATGGAGGGTGTGGGTGCAGGACTAACCAGACCTGGTGGCTTTAGCCTGTTTGTCCTTCTGCTGACCTTTGGTTGTGTTGATCATTTCAACTGTAACATCTTTGGTCCACAACTCTTCTGTCTTCATCTGTAGGAGCTAATCGCAGAGTTCCAGGCAGGTAAAAACACCTTTCCTTTATATTATGTCTATGTTAATATGCTTAAAGCATGTTCTATGATCAGGCAGCACATGTCAAAAGATTTTAGCTTGTTTGATACACTGTGTTATACTAACAGCTGATGTGTTGCATTCGTTAAACTGTTACCTACTCAACTGTAGCATCAACATTTGAGCTCAGGATCAAGGGTTCTGATAGAACTGTGTGTAGGAATGAAGAGGTCTCCATCTCCAGTTCTCTCAAATGAAACTTGTGATTTATCTGTTTATGTTCACATTGTTAAAAACTACTTTTATGTTTAACTGTTTCACCTCTGCTGACAAAACTATTTAGTCCTGATGATGGTAGCTTTGGGCCATAGATACTCTGGGCATTATGGGATACATAAAACATTCCACACAAGACAGTCCCTGATGTATCCTCAGGATTGTCCCTGAGGCTGTAACTGTTAGCATTTTGTGATGAAGCTCGTTGGTGGAGCGCCGTGAGGTTTTGATACAGAAGGTTTTACAGAAACAGAACCTCCATGTGGACCCAGAGTATCTCAGTCATTATCTCAGTAAGCTGGAATGATGGGCTTCAAACTAAATGAGCAGCTGTGTGTAGGAATGGCTGATTCTTGTTCATCTCTACCATGCTGTAGCTTTTTTATGTTTCCATTTTACTGGTTATGTTTTGTTCTTAGCTGAGACACTCTGTGTCCCCAAGTCCATCCCAGACGTCCCACCAACACCAGCAAAAAGACTTCCAGTGTGTCAGGCTGATGGTGATGAAACAAAACGAGGTATGGCAACACTTGTTCAAAAACATTTTAGGAATTGTCCATGAAGTTAAAGCTAACAGGTGCAGAGCAGGAATGTTAGACAGAAATCAGAGATTTTATCTAAAAATTCTAAAAATCATTTATTTTCATGATTTGTGACTCGTGTCTCCATTCTTCATCCTAAGACTATTTTTTGTGTTTTATTTTTTTGCAGCCACCTTTGCAATTAAAATCAGCGTAGAGCACGATTTAAAAACAGGCAAAAACCAGGTGCTTTCTACAGCAGCTATAAGCCCCGAGTCAATCCAGGGGGAGGGGCTAAAGGTTTATGACGATGGGCGGAAGTCTGTGTACGCTCTGCAGTCTGAGAGAGCTCAAATTCCCAAAGGAGCTGTGGAGGTAATGACCCCCACAGAGGTGGAGGAGCTTCTGCATCAGGCCACCGAGGAGGGGGTGCAGTATCATCAGCCTGTCTTCTCAGCACCTTACATGGGTACGGGCAGACCGTCAACACCTCAGACACAAGCCAAAGGACACCTCAAAGACAAAACTCAGTTCAACCAAGACCTGAAAGAACAGACCCCCCCACAAACAACCCAACCAGACCTCCCTTCAGGAGCCACGCCACTCTGCTGTAGTACTTTAGGACAGAATCAAAGAAATCTGAATCTTTGGTCAAAGTTTAGTTTGACATCTCCACCAGGATCCACCAACATGAAGACCGATGCCATCAGTCCAAACTTCACAGCTCCTGTCCAGGTTACCGTCCGGTCTGGGGAAACACCTGCACCTATCTATGGGTCTCCTGGTGAACTCAGCCCTCCTTTAGTCAACCATGAGTCTGGTGCTTTAATAGAGAGATCAGCCGATTTTACCAGACACACACCCATCCATCCAGAGAACCGAGCCAACACAGAATCCATCACCATGGTCTTCATGGGCTACGAGGACGCTGCAGACGAGGAGGACGGTGTTCAAGCTGAGATAGTTCTGATCACCGACAGCAGTGACGAAGACGATGCTGACAGCTGTGTGGGAAACCAAAGAGAGAGGGAGGAATATTTATCATATCACCCAGAAGGATGCAAGAGCAAAATCTTCCAACCCAAAGTGGGCGTGGCCAAGATTTCAGGTGATAGAGACATCACTGAGGAGGGTTTGGAGCTCCGCAAGCCGACTTTCTGTCACAGGTCTGGAAATCTCAGCTGGTCTCTGCAGAGTCAGAGGGTCCAGGAGGCTGGAACCAGCAGCAGCAGCATCAGTACCATGAAGACCAGCATCTGCTCTACAGTCAGATGAGACCAAACCAGAGAGAAATATTCTGTCTTCCTCCTGCCTTCCTGACTTTAGGGCCTTTTATAGATACTGTGCTGCCCTCTGCTGGTCTAGATCATAACTCCTGTTAACTTATTGAAGCTGCTTTATTCAGCAAATATTTATCAGGTAAACATAAACCAGGTTGTTTTAACTGGGATGTATTAGTATTGATCATATTAAAATTACACTATTTAATATTTTTATTCATGCAGAAAATTTGCACACACTGAAAACAGCTGTTTTTATTTTACTTCATACTTTTTTTAACCTTTTGAATCAGAAAAGCTGATCTTTGTTAAGATCAGATACATGATGTCGGATTATTTACCTGCAAGCATTTTTACTGAAAACATTTTTATATCCGTTTGATTAAACTTTAGTTATAAATGCAGCTGCAGTGAGTTTGGGGTTAGAAGTGTAACCTAAAGAAAATCTGTGTTTCCTTGAAATAAAGGATTATTTTTCATCAGCTGATGGAGCAACGTTTATATTCTCTTTAGTCTGATCGGAACCAGTTAGAAACATGAAGGAACGTGTGTGTGTGTGTGTGTGTCACTCGTCCTTGGTCCCTCTCTCCTCTCTGAGACGACACAGAAAGGCTCAGAGGGAAAAACACTTATATAACTGATTTTTTTTCCAGACGAGGCGGATCTGAGCTGAAAGAAACTGCAGCCATGTTGCGTTTCAGTGACTGAACAGAAAAATCTGTCTCCTTGTTCTGATGGGATCGTCATCAGGTTCTGGGTTCTCCTGGACACACGGGTCATGTTTCTGTTCTGATGAACTCAGAGGTCGTCTGAGCAGCTCTTTGTGGAAGAGGAGCTGAAAACCTGCAGCTGAGTCTCGTTTTAGACTTCCATCATGTTTTTCCTCATCAGCATTAAACACTTACTCAGAAAGTCAAACTTCATTTTCTCAGCTGGCTTCATAGAGGATTAGCTTCTCTTACCTGTCAGGACCAGACGGCCATGAAACACTGTAGTTTCAGACAAATAAATGAAGCCATGACTTGATCACAGGAGTCGATCCACACCTCGCCCCTGCAGGGCTCCATAGAGGGGGCAGCGCTACCTGTTCCAGTGCATTATGGGATTTGTTGTGTTACTGGTTTGTAGTGATGCTTTTTGGTTCACTTCCAGATTTCTATGTGTGAAAAATAAAACAATCTGGTAAAAAGTTACAAGTCCAGTGAGTGATTCAGACCACAGGAACCCAGATGTTAGTGTGAGGACGGTCTTGAAATCAGGTCTGGGCCCAGCTCAGACTCTGCCCCTTTACCCCACCATAAGCCAATTTAAAACATTAGGATTAGAACATTTATTGCACACACACACCCCTCATTTGCACTAAGAGTGTGTGTTAATGCTGAAATCCAAACAGAGATGTGTTATTTACATCTATTACATCTCACACACCATCCCAACTTTTCTCAGTTGGACTGAGAACATAACAGAGCAGGTGGCTGAAGTCGGAGCCTGTGTGAGATTCTAGCTTCTGACTGAGTGTGTGTTAATGAGAGAAAGCTTAAGGATTGGTCAAATCATGCGCATCACCCCCTCCTTCAGCAGCCGTCCAATCAAAGGCTGCAGCAGGCAAGCAGAGCGTTCTGTAGCTACCGAGCTGCACTCAGAAACAGAACAGAGTCTCCTCTCCAGCCTCGGCTGTGTCTCAGGTAGGTCCATCAGAACAGATGCTCATGATGTAAGGATTAGCTCAGCAGATCCATGCTCTGTTGTCAGATTCAGCTGCTAAAATGGAAATTGCATCATGTGGGTGATACTGATAAGGAAGGAAGGATGCTGCAGAGCTGAGAGGAGAGGAGTTACTGGGTTGTGTATTGATTCTGCAGCTCGGTGTCCTCGTCTGGAATTCAGCCATTCATGTTTATGGAAACGTACTCTTGATTTGTTTAAAGCAGACCAAACAAGTTCTTCAGAAAGGCCCTGTTTGGGGCTGCAGCTATGATGCTGTTCTGAACATTATTATGGAATAATTCAAGCAGTCAGCAGATTCATCAGTGTTTTCTTCCATGAGCAGGTCTGATGAAATCCAGGCAGGACACAGAGATAAGATGGTGCACTAGAAACAGTGATTATTGTTTTTAGATGATGTTCTGGCTCATACGCTGGTGTTTTCTCACTTCAAGGTTTGGTGTCTGGAGACATTTTCATTTAAACTTTGTTTCTAAGTCTTTAAATTTAATTAAATGTACTTTCATTTGTTTTAATGTAGTCTGCTCTCACAGAAGGTGCCATTTTTTACTTGCTGACATAGTTAATGATTTTATAGGTTACATGTTGCCTCCACCTCAAGAGAACGATTCTCCATCATGTTTTCCATCTTTACCGGTTGAATCGTTTGACCCTGAAGATGAGTTACTGTGAAAGAGCAAAGTTAGGTCTCACCAGAGTGGTTCCTGAGTGATCCGTCATGTGTGTTTGTGAGAGTAGGTGGTGTGGGAGGCTGTGTGAGTATGAGGGCAATAAAACAACAAATGATTGGGATTTTTTTCATGTGATGCTTCTTTGAATCTAAACTACATATTGACAGCTCTCACATGAAGGAGGAAAATAAAATTCTGCAGATGAAGCTCTGATCTGTTGGTGGATCTCTCCTCCAACAAGGTACCACTACCTTCAGGCAGCAACTGAATTCCAACTCAGAGGGAGCATTCTACCATTTGACTTTGTCTAGAACCATGACCTCAGGTTTGGAGGATTTGACTCTCATCCATCAGCTTCACACTTTGTTCTTAACCATCCCAGAGTAAACACCCATGGTCTGAAGACACTAGCAGAACCACATGATCTCCAAGAAACAGATATGAGATCAAACCAGGACCACATACACACACACACACACACACACACACACACACACACACACACACACACACACACACACACAAGCCTCTTTTATAAGACACACCGTGCCGGCAAATCAGCGTAATATTACCGCAATGTGTTTCTTATGAACGCACCATGGCGGCATCACGTTGCGGGAATTTTGCGGCATTCGTGCCGCCACGCTTGGTAGTAATATTGCGGCTTCGCCGGTCTTATAAACGCACATTAAGCCTTGGCGCAAAAGAGGGAGGTGTCATGACCACGCGATGATTTAATGCCGAGCTCCGGCCAGGAACTATGTTGAAAATGAAAGTAAACACGGCCATAAGTTTTGTTTTGTAAACAGAATCAGCTGAGATGATAAACTGGAGCGATGCGGAGCTCCAGGAGCTTCTCTCCGTTAGATCTGCAGCTCAGATCATCTGACAGCTCACAGGGACTGTGGAGGACACACACCTGTAGCTGACTGGGGAAAAAAACTTAAGGAGCACGGCTCTGATCGCAATAAAAAGCAAGTTATGTCCAAAATACACGGAAGTCCACGACAGCGTAGAGACCGCCCCCATACCTCCTTTATGCCGCCATCGCGTAATCTTTTATAAAACTGACATGATTGCACAACATTACTGCCACGGTCTGAGCTCTTATAAACGACCTAACGCTCCCTGATGCCGCATCGGCGTTGCGGCAAATTGGCGGCATTGTTTTATAAAAGAGGCTACAGACAGCAGAGATGCATTTAGAATAGGTATGCACCGATACCACTTTTTTCCAAACCGATACGATACCGATACTTGGATCCAAGTACTCACCAATACCGATACCGATACTTCTACCACACCAAAAAATGCAATGAATTGGAATACAGGTTTTATTTTCTTCTCTGCTTTAAACAGGAAAAGACGGTGAGTGAGATAAAAAATAAAATATATTAATAGAGATCACAAAACTAAAACATTAGGTGAAAAATAAACATTTTCTGTGAAATCATTGCACAAAATGAAATAATTTATGTTCATCTTTCATGAACATAACATTTATGAACCTACTGCAGTGTCCACATTTAAATCAAACAAAAAACTAAAGTCAGCATTAGCAGCAATAGTGTGGACTCTGACCTAAGCTTTTTTGGGAAACATGAGCAGCAGGTTCTTTTTGATGAAAACAATCATCTCTGCATTTTCAGGTGTGTGCCTGTTTCTGCTTTCATTCACAATGTTTGAAACAGCTCCCCCTATTGGTCAATATAGAAAACTACAACAGAAATGACAAGTCACAGTGAAGCTACTTTAATGCAACTGGTATCGGTACCTGGTATCGGTTAACTTTTATCGATACCGATACTGGTATTGGTATCGGTGCATCCCTAATTTAGATGCATTTAGATCATAGATGATTATTAATAAAAGTGCACCATTGGTATTGTGCTTTGAAATAATTTTGGCTTATAGTAGCCAATTAGATCACGATTAACAGGTTGTAATTTTGTAAAAAAATCTTTTTTTTTTTGGTTATCAGCCGTTTACATGTGCCAACCTTTGTGCCCCTACCTGGCTACCCCCAAAAAATGTTCTAGACACGCCACACAGCTTTAAGGACACGTTATTTATGTGATTTACTGGAATGCACTCAGAACAGCTTCAGTGCTGTGTTTTGTATCCAAAGGTTATGATGGAAACCAGCTCATCTATAGTGATTCAAACTTCTGCAGCTTACCCAGGTTGGGTCGTCATGGCAACATCATCAGCCATATTCAAGACTTTTGTTGTGACAAAAACCAGATTTTTCATGGATGTTTGATAATTAAAGACTCATCATAGCAATGGCAGAAGATCAGGTTGAGCTGTGTAGCTTCTGATGAATTTTCATCTAGTTGGCTTCAGTGCTGTGTGGTGGTAGGTAGCTGTGTAAAATCCCAACAAGAAGGTTGCAGGTTTGAATCCTGGCTGCAGCTTTTCTGGGTGGAGTTAGTATATTCTCTCCATGCATGCATGGGTATTCTCAGGTGCTCTGGTTTTCTCCCACAGACCAGAAACATACGTTAGGTTATTTGTAGACTCTATGATCTCTAAGTGCAATTATGCGAATGGTTGTTTGTGTGTCTCTGTGATGAACTGGTTTTAAGACTTCCATTTCATGTAATGGTTGGTCTGGCCCCCCACCCCAGTAAGTTCCAATGAAGATAACTGGACCATAAAACCTTCTCATGTGAGGAGTTTTCTCAAACTGAAAGGTGCAGAGTATCAGGCAGTTAAACAGTGAGCTACATGGATGGAAGCTCTCACACTCACTTACACACACACACACACACACACACACACACACACACACACACACACACACTCACAAACACACTCACACGTGTGTGGTTGTCATTAGGAAACCGCTCCAGGGCGCTTCACTTTCACTCAGTTGTACATGATGACAGTTCTGCCAATACTGCATGTGTCTGTGTGTGTGTGTGTGTCTGTGTGTGTGTGTGTGTGTGTGTGTGTGTGTGTGTGTGTGTGTGTGTGTGTGTGTGTGTGTGTGTGTGTGTGTGTGTGTGTGTGTGTGTGTGTGTGTGTGTTGCTTTCCTCTGTGCGCTCCCCATCGGGGACTCGTCCCACACTAGGTGCAGCTTGTTGTGAGTGGGCGCTGTTCTCTGGGACATGATTTCTTTGTGGATGATCTTCTGCAGGTTAACGGTAGGTGGTTTGGTTCTGTACTACACTGAGCAGCATATGGTTGTTCTATTTGTAACGTCTAAGATGAACTCTGAGCAGTTCCAAACGGGACTCTGATAGTTTATCCAGAAGTTGAAGTGGTAGCAGGCAGCTGGCTGATATTATTGAGCCTCTCACACCAGTGGTGTTCTGAAATGTGGTGGTTCAGTGAGACAGACAACTGGATGGTCCAACCGTTGGTTCCAGACTGAGCTGAGGTTTTTAGACAAATGCAACAGAACAACTTCTTTTTTCTTATTCATTTTTAAATATATTTATAGCTATACTATGTTTCAACGTTGTTAAGAGCCATGAAAAATGTTTTAGTCTAGCTTGTTTTGCAGATTTACCATTGTATCTTTACCTAGACTAGACATAACTAACTAAACTAATATCGAACCTCCTAGTAAACCACTGGTTAATTCTGTTATTGATTTCTATGATCCAAACCATTTAAAATTAATAATTTCTTAACCAGTACTTCTCATTCCAAATTATTCACATTTTTATAAAAAGCAATAAATGATCGATTTGCCTATGGAGAGCCAAAGTGGCATTATTCAATAGATAAAAAAAAACATTAAATATTTTTATGTCACATTACAGAAATAGACACACATTTGTATTACATATATAATGTATTAAATGTGTCAGATAAAAAACAATAATGTAATATATCAAAACCATATAATCAGGTTGATGTATGTTATGAATTTATTTTATCTGTAAAGTCACCCATGAAAGTCAGCCAGTCAGAGAAAATAGTGACTGACCCAGAATCTGTGGTTAAACAATATCAATACCTCGATCTGATTTACAAAACCACTCAGCTGAGTTCAGGAACCTCTCAGACCTCACAAACGCCAAACCAAACCATCCTTTAGTTTACTGACTACAGAAGAATCAGTTTGTTGAACACCAGAATTCAGCAGCTGGAACAAAGGTTACCTGCTGCTGAATGTTGAATTAGGTTCAGTTAATCAGTTTTGGTCATGAAAATTCAAATTGAACAGTTTACAAAATCTAAAGACACATTAAATATAAAAGATATTAATAATGTAAACAGAAACATGAGGACCAGAAGGACCTGGTTGACTTCATCACATGTTCCCTCAGACTCACTCTACATCCTCCCCAAGAACAGAACATTTCAGTAAAAGGAGTGACTCACCTCTGCAATGAAACATGCTCACATGATGAAGAGAAATCAAAACTGAGTGGAACAAACATGTAACAAACCCTACAGCCAGTTTGGGCAGATCTCAGGTTTTTAAATATAATCTAGGATATAATGATGTAGGAGCAGCATGCAGGTAGAGACAGAGGCACTCTGGCATTACTACAGGCACTAAAACATGAATACAATAACTGGTTTTATTTGTCAGCATTTAGGTTTTATATTTTAACACAAACCTGAGGAAATAGCGTCTATAAATCAGCATCTCTGTGAAATGATTTATGATTTAAAAATGTAAATCAGTTGTTTTTCTTCACTTTGCTGCTGGTTTAGTTCCTTTGTGTTGTTTTTTAAATTGTGAGCTGCTCCCGATCACATTTAGCAGTCTGCTGATGAGGTGGTGAGGGGGAGGTGGAGGAGGTGACAGCTGAGCGCTGCAGTAAGTGTCAGGCATGCTGATGGTTTCCATGGGGCTCAGTCTGTTGCATGCACGTGTCGCTGTAGGAGAGTGTGTGTGTGTGTGTGTGGGGGGGGGGGGTATTCTACAGATGACATAAATTATCTGGCAGTTCTTAAATTGTTAAAACAATACTAGTTACACAAAACCATGTAAGTCCAGAGTACAATGTAGTCTTTTATAGTAAATATATTTCATTAGTGCCTGTACACCCATTAGACACATAATTACTCATTATCATTACTTGCAGGTGAGACACTGAGTCGACCAGGTGTAAGGATGGATGTTGAGGGGTGGGGTGGGGGTCTATTACAGCATCTAGCCTCTTAAAAGAAGAGAAAATAAGACGAGAAGATCATTTTAGGATTATAATGAAATCTAAACCTGTGCAGAGATGTACTATTCCCATAATGCCTTGTTTAAATATATTGTGGTGACTTTACTTCAGGTTTGATGAAAAACTAAATACTGTTAGCTCAGACACCATAACCTGCATTTATGAGCTTCAGATGTTCTGAGATACATCTTTAGAACTCTTATTCTGAAAGAATTGCCGGACGTTCTGCTGTGGGAGTGGATGCTGCTATGATGGAGGAATAAATAAAGCTGGAGACATTTTATTTTATTATTCCTAAAACTGGTCCTCATGATGATGTTTGGGATGAAAAAGGGAAGCTGGTAGGAGAACAAAACTTGAGAAGTTTTAAAAAAAATCAAGTCTGAACTATAAAACCATTCATGTTTTACCGTGGTGTCATCATATTCTATGGTTTTCTGAGGTAGCAGTGATACTGCTCTGATGAACTTGCTTTAATATTTTAGAGCTGTTTGCATTTATTTGAAGAGACGTTCATAACATCAGTGTGTGTGCAATACCCGGATGCACATTTGTATGTCTGTGTCCTTTATGCTGTTTCTTTTTGGAAACTCAATTTTCTTCATCTTTTGAGCATTCATTCTGTGTGTTAACTCAATTTTCTATTTTTATTCATTCATTTTTTAATTGCTGAAGGTTACAATGATAGCCTACTGCCTTTGTGTATTTACCTGTATTATTCTTTCCTATCCTCTAAGTGTATGTGCTGCCTTAACGAGTGAATTTGCCCACTATGGGATCAATAAAGTCTATTCTATTCTAAGATGCTTGGATTTGATGAAATCCCACCTCCACCTGTGGGAATTCTACCTATTTAATGACATAATCCTAGATCCCCAGCAAAGCAACATGGACCACGAAGAAAAACGCAGGCCGAGTGCTAACACCCCACCAATTCTCTGCCAGATAAACTGTTAACTAGATGTTTTCACATTTCACACATAAACACCACTCAGATAGAGAAAATGAATGGAATGAAGGATTGTCCCTGACCCTCACCCACCAAACTCTATAACTGCTCAGCTAGCGGTTAGCATGTTGGTTTTACTCAGTCACCGCCCTGTCCTAGGCTGTCTATTGGGTGGTTTTAACGTTGGAATGGCATAGGTTTGAAGAAGTAACCCATCTGAAAATCCACTCCGGTATTAGTGGTTTAACAAGCTGTCTGTGAAATCACGGTCACATTCTGGCATGGTTTTTGAGAGCTCCTGAAATTCAACCATTTCAGGAAGACTGGACAGGGATTCTTTACTTCTTGCTCGACTTGTTGAGAGCTTTGAAATTTAGGACTTGGGCTTGACTAGACTTGCAGGTTTTTTCATCTTAAAGCAACATTCCGCAACTTTTACACCTTAAAATTATGCTTTTTTGTAAAGTTTTTGCGTCATAGTATTATCTATTATGTTCATTTTCATACCTGTGATAGTGTTGGGGGGTCCCACGTCTGTTTACTGCGCTATACAGTTTTTGTGCATCGGGTAGTGACGGAAGTACTGACTGGGTGTCGTTTTACGGCAGAATATGGCAAGCCAAAGGGATAAAAAAGCGCGCGTTCTAAACGCGCGTTATGGCCACCAAAATGCGCGTCTTGAACGAGCATTTTGGCGGACATAATGCGAGTTTAGAACACGCATTTTTTTATCCCTTTGGCTTGTCATAATTGTATAACGTAGACTCGCTGTAGCAGCGGCAGATTCACCAAAGAAAGCTAGAAATCCCTTATCAGAGGAATATAGGAAAAGAGAAGAAGAACGTGATAGAGCAAGAGCAAAGACCAGAGTTATTATTGGGCCATCTTTTACTCGCTGGAGAGCTCTTTTAGAAAGAAAGGCATGAACTACGGACTCTGACCTAGCCGTGCTGCTAATGGATAGGTAAGTAATAAATGATTTCACCAGGGTTATTGTGTTTGGTCGGGCATAAAGTTGTTATGGGTCCTGATAAAACTATTTATTCAATGTGTGGAGGTGGAAAAGTTTGTTTTTGTTGTTTTGCCTGATATTAGGAATGTAAACACGCCACTTTTGCCCGAGAGAGAAATTTTATATTACGACGTTACGCAGCAAGCCTCTAGAGGACGACAGAGACCATATAACTGCAATGTTGCGGAATGCTGCTTTAAAGGAGACATACCTTTGTAAAAAAAAAAAAAAAAAAAGCTATACAAGTTCTCTGGTCCCACATAAAGCAATTTCAGCAGTTTTTTTCTTGACATTTTCAGCACCTTCCAGAATGAGTCGCTTCAGTGCTCTTTCACTTTAGGAAAACAAGCTATTGTTGGCCACGCCCACCCATCCCCTGACTGGCTGCTATGAGGTGAGGAGCTATGATCTTTGGGAGGAGCTCAGAGTAGAACCACAGCTCCTCCAGCATCAGCAGGTGTGTGTGTGGGTGGGGGGATACTAATTCTATGCTAATTTCCCCTATTGTGACATCACAATGAGAGACATTTTCCAAATGATTCCACCAAACACCAGACATTAACACTGATAAAATGGATGGATGTTTTTTATTCACGTTTGGAGTGTTTGTAGCAGTAATAGAGACCCAGCTGGCAGCACAAAATGATGCAAAAGGTGAGATTTGCACAACATATCTCCTTTAAACTCAATGGTCATGTTTCTTGAGCTGACTTACTTCCAAAAATGTATTTGTCACATTAGCCACCAGTTGTATTGATGTCCATGTGTGTTCTGATAAAGTGTGTATGAAGGAGTGAGCAGGGACTGGGGGCTCAGCCAGTCTTCCTGCAGTGTGTGGGAGGCTGACCCAGTACAGCAGCCTTACATAAGAGCCAACATAATATCTTCTAATTCAGCTGCCTCTGATGTGCTCTCTCTCTCTCTCTCCTGCTGCATAGGGAAGCATTCAGCATAGCAACAGCACCCCCCCCCCCCCCCCCCCCCCCCCCCCCTCCATCCCATAACTTCACACACAGATATCTGAATGGGATTATTTTGGGACCTGTCCGTGGAGAGGCTTGTTACATTCCGAGAGTTGGCTAATCACACTAATATTAATATTTTCACTTTTACACCATGAAGTGTGATTGCACTGATTCACTCTTCGAGCCTGGGGCGTTGATGGTGGTTAAAAACAACGATCAGCAGCAAACTAAATCAAGACATTATTTATGCAAATGACTCCAAATATGAATCTTCTGACTGAATAAACACATTTTTAAAGTCTAAATACAACAATATAGCAAAGCAAAATGGAAATAAAACTGTCTGGAGAACATTTGATGTAAATAAACAACGAATGTACAGTGTGCATTTCAGAGGAGATGTAAACAAATGTCTGTACTGAAGTCTTTTCTCTTGTTTTGTCTTGTTTTCACAGAAAGCCGTTTTGGTGGAGACAGAGGCTGAAGAAAAAGAGCTGAACGAAGGTTGCAGCAAAACTGAGATTCACAACTTCATCCCGGTCACCATGGAAACAACAGAACAATCAAAGCTGGTGATGGACTGTACAACAGGAGCTGTGGCTGATTCACTTGAGCTGGAGGGGAATCTTGTTGCTGAGGATGAGTCGTTTTGTTTAGAGACAGACTTGAAAGATGACCAGAGGGAAATGGTTAGCTCATTGTTAACCTCTGACCCCATCTGCACAAGTGAGCCTGACAAACCTGACCGCACCGAATCAAATGTCTGCACGCTTGTTCCTTGTCAGGATTCAAAAGAAGCAGTAATATCAGAGCAAGATCATGACGAACTTAATAGAAACGAGTCAGTCAACTCATCTGACACCATTTCTAGTGCTGACAGTGTTTATGAGGTCCAGGCCCACTGTCAGAGGCAGGACCCACCAGAACAAGATCTTGAGCAAGAGTCAGATCAGTGTGAAGACCCTGAAAGCAGTCCATCACCACAACTGTACCAACAGCTAATCGAAGACAATGTGGATCAGTTTCTAGAGCCAGAGCAAGAACCTGAATTTGAGCTAAAGGAAGACTATGAGATGGGGTTCTACCCTGAACCAGAGCTGGAAAATGAAATTGAACCTAAGGAAGATTATGAGATGGGGTTCTACCCTGAACCAGAGCTGGAACCTGAAATCGAACCTAAGGAAGACTATGAGATGGGGTTCTACCCTGATCTTGAGCAGGACCCAGAACTAGGACATAACCCTGAGCTTCAGTTATACACTGAGCAGGACCCTGAAGTGGATCCCGAGGTTGAGTCCTACCAAAATCAAGAGTTATACTCAGAAAAGGATTCAGAGGTTCATAAAACCATGTCTGAGCAATCATTCAAAGACGAGTCGATATTAGAGCAGTGCATTAGAGAGGAGGCTATGTCAGATGTGTCCAATGAGTCCTATCATAACCCTGAAGACATTGACGAATGTCTAAAAATTGAGATTGCAGCAAATCTCTCAGATAGTGATACGGATGACAAATGGAGAGCGATATTCTCCTCCTCCATAAATAAAGAAGATGACGACTCTTATCTAGACAGCCTTCAACTAAGTGCCCAGGATCTATTTGTGCAGAAAACTGAGACGAGTGATGTTAACGAACAAGACGGCAACAACTTTGAAGAGGTTTGTTTCGAGGTCCCCAAAATAACTGAAGTGCTGGAACAGCCTGAGGACATCGCTTCCTCTCCAGTCCTTCCACAAGAGGTCAAATATAGCCCTTTGGGCCTTCAAGGCCTGTCCAAAATATCTGAAGATGAGAGTGAAAATGGCAGAGATGCCAATCATAACCACACCAAATATCAAGAGAGCTTCAATGTGGACACAGTCAAGAAGCTACCCAAAGACTTCTGTGTAATCCAAGAGACTAAAAGTGAGAATGTGAGTACGGAGCATGTGGATTTCCAGCTAGCCCGCAAACAGTGGCGGGAAATGGAAGAGCAAATGAAAAACAAGATTCTCCTACCTTCAACTAAGAAGTCAAGCTTACAAAGCAGCCACAGTTTCATGTACACACCAGTCCGCAACATTGAGAGGACACACATGAAAACACGTGACCTGGAGAACCTAAATTTGATCGGTGACTATTCTCACACTCAGTTCAGCCCTTGCTCCGAGGATTCTGGTCTGGATGATTCCAGCTACAGGTCTCCGTACGATGACCCAGAAACATCGATTGAAAGGGAGATTCGTTTGTCAGTGGAGAGGGAGGAAAACTTTAAAAGAGAAAGGGGGCTCTCCAG
This sequence comes from Aphyosemion australe, assembly GCA_006937985.1. Classification (NCBI taxonomy): domain Eukaryota; kingdom Metazoa; phylum Chordata; class Actinopteri; order Cyprinodontiformes; family Nothobranchiidae; genus Aphyosemion; species Aphyosemion australe. The sequence continues at coordinate 1,313,188 of SSNS01000055.1, forward strand.
GATGGGAAAATCAACGGATTGTGCTCCATCACGAAGTATCCCCAGGTCCATAAGCACACCCCTCACACCGTCATTCATCATAACCTCCTCCCCCACTAAAGAACCACTGAAACACGAAGTATCAGCAAATAATGTTATTATTTTAGACCCAAGAAATGATTTCTCCGGTAAAGACAACACAACGGGCCGGTCTGGAGAGTGGTGCACCGAGGACAGCAGCTCCAGCCTCATCATTCTTGAGACATCAAATCTGATCATTCGCAGTGCCTCGGAGTTCTCACTCAACAAAGCCTGTGAGCAGCCTCAGGAAAAAATGTTCCTGACTAATCCATTTTTCAAGCTACGTTCAAGAAGCACAATATCACTGGTGGATGAGGAGATCAAGGTGATGAAGCAAAGGGAGGAGGAACTCAGGAAAGAGAGAGCAAACCTATATGGCAAAGAGAGGCTGGGTGCTGAGAAGAGCTTGTCCAATCCCATGGACACGTTGGCTTTTGATAACTCTGGTATGTTGAGAAAGTAATCATCAAATACAAGATTATTTAATTGATTCCATTTAATCCATTGTGTTTTTCTTGTGTATGTGTCATTGAATTGTATGTCTTGTCTTGGTAACAGTTGTCCCAGTGAAGTGCAAGTCCTCCCCCTCATCACCGATGAAGTCAGCCCACAGGATGGACCGCTCTGCCTTATCCTGTGACCACAGAGTGAGTTTCTGCTTTAACTCTTAAAGGGACACTAGATGGTTTTGTCTTGTTTTAACACCCCCTATTGTCCATTTTAAATCACTGTCGTAAAAACAAGCTGGCCCCCACCACCACCGCTGTGCGTCCGTCTTTTCAAACCATCTGACCACATATTACAGTTATACTTACAAGTGCAATAGCTTTGTGTCTGAGCTCTTCCCATTCAGAAAACGCTCTCCCGATGTTGATATTGTTTGACCTGGTTGGACGTTCTTTTTTTCTTTGTCAGCTAAAGGTATTCTTTGTTTCTTCTGAGGCTCCGCCATGATGAACACGTTACAATAAACGCCAACCATCTCTAGGTTGTTTGTTTTGAGGTGGAAACAGTGTTTTAAGTGGGCCGATATGCACTGGCAAGCAGCAACTGGATGTATTTTCAGCCCTCTTCCCAAGGCGGTCTGCCTTGGGCTGAAACCGGTCCAACACACCCACTGCCGACTGATTGGCCAGCTCAAATTCACGCCTACCATTAGGGGGAGCCTCCGACTGGCGGATAGAATCAACCAGCGGGGGCTTCCCGCATGCACGATTCATTATCATTCTGAATACTGAGGAGGTAAAGAGCCTCTGACTGAAGCTGTTTTTCTTTGTCTCTCTGCTGTGAAGAGCATACACACACACACACACACACACACACAGTGCTGCCAGGCTGCTAATCACTGCAAAGAAGGATGCAATTTTAGAGTCTTAAAGCAAGACTGCTCAGGCCGCCTTTGTTTAATAAGGAAGACACCTTGGACTTCTCCACGCTCTTTTGCCTTGCCCACGTCTTTTGCCCCGCCCCAGCAATTAGCCGCCATTATAGTGAATGAGTCCTTTTCCACCAGTCATGAGGCGTTGCATTTTGGACACATCCCAGAAGCATAGTAATGCTTTGAGTCTAGTTTTTACACACTACGCTTCCAGAACGTGTCAAGCAGATTCTGCCAGAGAGGAAGTCAAACACAGAGCACTGTAAAACATCGGGAAACTTTCACAAAGTAAAAGTCACGTGCAAATTTCAAGTTGCTCAACTAGTAACTAAGTACGCTATTACATGTGAAACCTCCATAGCCAAGGTACAAGTTACCTTCCTGGATACACGCTGTCGTCTTTCTCCTTACTTGTTACATGCCACTTTTGCATCCAGTGGAAATGTGGGGTTAGAGCTCCTCACTCTGGTCTCAGTGTGCTCTCTATAATAAATGCTTCTCTGGTTTCTGGTCAGGTTTCTGCTTATTTTAAGAACGCTGTAATCCACCTGCTTCTTAAAAACCTAATTTTGATCCATCTCTCTATAGCAGCTTCTGATCCATCTCTAAACTACCGTTCATCTCCAAGATCAGTCTCCAAAGTGCCAAAATGCTGTCTCCAAAGTGCTGGCTGAGGAAAAACACCAGCAGGGGCTGTTGGGTGCTGAACAGCCAGAGTAAACCAGAGGGCAGGAGGATTTTCACTGGGGTCGTAACACCCTCCCCCTAAAAAGAAATTTAAGAAAGGGGGGAAATCAATCAACATGGCACACCACAATACGTTTCGTAAATTAAACTGATGGTGGAAAAGAAGCTTCCCATCAAATCAGTGTTTGCGTCTGACAGCAGAGAGATATGATGCTTTAAATCTAGAAAAACATTCAACGGCATCTTCTGCCATAGCACGTTTCTTAATGCTTGTATGGCCCCAAATACAGATGGTATGAGAGGGGCTTTGGTCCAATAACCTGGTGGGGAAAATAAACATTTCACTCTCTTTTAGTTTCCTGATGCCTTCACTGGAGGAAGAAGAAAAAGTGCCATGGCTCTGCGCTGGGAGGCCGGAGAGTTTACAAAGGACTAAAGAGGAACAAGCCAACAGTTTACCTGTTGTCAGTGTTGCTTTCATCCAGGTTAGACGTGCTGTTATTGTCAACTGTTTAACGTTGTGGCATTAACCTACAGTTTGCTTTTGTGAAGCTTTGGAGAAACATTGAGTATGTTTCTGCTGCATTTGCCCATTTTTAACAAAACATGTTTGATACATTGAAGCTTGTGAATCACTATCATGAAGTTCTGACCCAGATGTACACATTATTGTTAGTAAAAATCTAAAGGTCTGACTTTATCAGACAGGTTGTAAATCCAACATGTTTCAGTGAAGACCTCTTCCTCTGTTCTCATAAGATCAGGTTGTTGGGGCTGGACTAAAGGATCTTAACTGAATGATGTATCACAGCAGCGTGCCTCAGTGATCTCTTCACAGCCTGAAAAAATGTTCAAATCTGAAGCACAAATGTCCTGTTTTATCACGATGAGAGTCTGCAGAGTGAATCTCTTTCTGCACAGATACCCATAAAACTCTTCAGGGTTGTCCAACACACTGGGCCAATCTGCTGCTCTTTGTTTATGCTTGTGTGTCGGATCAACACAGAACAGATCAGTGCTCTATCCGAACCAGTCCTCAGCACAGAAACAATCGGTTTATTCATATGAACTACATTACCCACAAGACACTGTTATATGTGACAGATAATAGACCTTTTTCACAGAAAACACCCAGCTGGAGGTAAACGTCTGTAGCTGGGACTTACCCAGAGCTTATGCTAAACGTGGGGAATGGGAAGCAGTGGATGGAGCATCTGAAACCTTCCTGCAGGAATATCCAGATTAAATGTAAGGCTGCAAATAAAATCATAAACACAATTATTTATTACAATTACTCATTGAATTAGGAAACACAATTAAACAAATTTTTACCCCAAAAATTTTCATTATCTGGTGGATTAACAATGTTTTAGAAATTTAAATAGTAAAATATCCAAAAAGTAATTAATATTCATTCATTTTAACAAACATAAAGAAATAATGTTTTATTAGGGTGCTTAAAATCTTTCTGTACGTCAGCAAATCATAAAACTAAAATTTTATTATAAAATAAAGTCTTTTCCCTCATTATAAATGTAAAAGTAAATATTACAAAATACAATTTTTATTTATCTTTTCATAAGAACTTTCTTATTATTATTAAAAAATATTCAATGCTGAGGCTTTAAAAAACTCCCTTTTTCAGACAAATATAACCAGCTTCTCCTGCTCGTTTTGCTCGTATGCATTTAATCTGTTTGCATCAGAAAAGAGAGCTAATAAAGATGTTTGTGTTTGTGTTTAAAACATTTACGCTAAGCTCTACAATAAAGTTTCAGATTTTTTATTGTACTTATTAGCAACTCAGCATGTCATCAGTTTCTGGTAGAAAATCAGTGACAAAGGTCTGTTGTCTCTGACAGCTGCAGGATCCGTCAGTTCTGGAGTTTCTACTACTTTGCTTTTTGCTGCTAATACAGGATGTCACAAACAGCAGCAGGGGTGGGGGGTGCATGTCTTACCCCATTCAAGCACCCATATATACTACTTGAGTTCCACCTGTGCAAAGGTGTGCACAGTCACTGCAGCCAGGCTGCAGAACTCTAGCTGTCAGAATTCGGTGAAGGCATGAAGCTTCATCAGCGTGAGCGTGTGCTTCACCAACCGCCGTAGGCTGCAGGGGAACACTCAGAAGAAGAGCTGTGACAGTTTAGGCTGAAAGTTTTGTGTTAGAAAAGTTGAAAACCACTTATTTTAATTAGTTCCACCTGGAACAGAATATTCACAACCTAGAAAACTAAAGTGACTGGATGAAGCGAAGTAACTCTTCAGTCTTTTGTAATATTCAAATAAAATGGAATAAAGACTAGTTTCTATTTTCTTAGAAATATTTAAATAATATGTAAAAGAATATTTTATCTCAGATGATCTTAGATTATCCTCCATTTGGGCTCATGTTTAGGTTCACCTGATTCTTAGAGTCCGTCTTTGTCTTAGATCCATCCTGATCCCATCAGATCTGGAGCTCTAGCCTGCTGGAACGTTCAGCAGGAGTTTCTGAGCCTGGCTGCTGTTTCAGGTCCATGTCAGTTCTTCAACTGGAAGAACAGGAAAAAGTGACTAAATTATTCCACACAGCTCTGGGAAGCTGCAGATTTACTGGTTTGTCAGATTTCCTAACAGCTGATGTCATTGTAAAGATAAACACAAATGTCCATCCCGCTGCTGCTTGGACAAACGTTGAGCTCTTCAGTGTTCACAGCCTGGCCTCTTTACCTGAGTTAATTAAAGATCAACCTACAATAACCGAATGTTCCTGACAAGTGCAATGTAGATCTATTCTCTGCTAAGCTTTTACTTGACATCATAAATGTAAATCAAAGCATATTTTGCTGTTATTATGTGTCTTGGTTAAGTAAATAACCCAGTATGTTGCTCGGAGTTCTTCGGTTGTATATTAGTTCTCTGCTTGTTTTGCTGCTACTGCAGGATCAGCTGGATAGATGTAATAAACACTATGAATAAAACTTATTATAAACTCAGTAAAGGTTCAATCAAACAACTGACAGGTGTGCAGATGTTTGAAGGTAGAAAAACCCACAATGATCAGTAAAAGTAAGAATAATTAAGAGTTGCATTACACACCACAACGCTTCTGGGAGAACGTCCTTTTGGACATGCGAGACAAAGCTGGAGCTTCTTGGTAGATTGGCTCGATTCTGTTCTGGACCTGCTTTACTGAATCTGAACCTGAACGAAGTCTCAAGATCATCTGAAGCCATGTGTCTCATGTCCTCCAGCAGGATAATGAGTCCAATCCTAAACCAATAAAAACACCAGGAATAAATCAGAACCAAACACTGGGCTGGTCTTAAGTGGTCCTCACTGAGTCTCATCTAGAACCTGATCTAGAACCTGTTGCACATCTGGAGAAGGAATCCTTCAGACCTGAAACAGCTGTCTGCTCCTGGGAGTGGACCAGAAGACCTGTGGACAGGTGAGAAGTCTCACTGAGAGTTACAGAAATCCCTCCGTTCTCTCAAAAGGAAGAACGAATAAATATTTAGTTAAAGGTTTTATTCATCAGGAGTTGGATAGAATGTTTCCACTGAACCACAATTCAAAAAAATCTGAGTTCACTATCAGGGATCATTGTGGGTTTTTCTGTTTTCACAGGGTCGGGTCTTTATGTCGGCTTATATACCAGTACTGTTGCTGAACCAGTACTGGGTTGTTACCTGAAATAAAATAACTTTCTTTACTTTCTCTTACAAACCAACATTAAAGATCAAAAGATTATTTGTTTTTAAACAGTGAGGTTTAATTTGTAATGTAACAGCTTTTCTCAGGGTTTTACAGAACCAGGCTAATTCAAATAAAACCATCATTCAGTTGTAGATCAGCTTAAATCATGACGGAACAAAGGATTCAGAAGATATCGGTTTGTAAATGTTTCCTAGCTCAAAGCCATCGTCAGATCCTAACTTTAATCCCTGATCCAGAGACAGTAGTGGGTGCTGGGTAAAACGGGACCTGCACCAGAACCAGACTCAGGATCCGGATCTGTCTCAACAGGCTAAAGAGTATTGGGTCAGGGAATCAGGAGATAAACACAATTAATGACAGCAATATAGACACACGGAGCCTTACTGGTCCTGATGTTGGAGAGGCATCCTGAACCCAAACAGGAAGCTGTTTCCGCCTTTAGAACCCCATCAGATATTAGTAAACCCACATCTTCACAGTAAAATGTAAGATGTGTTCCTAAATTCCATTTTAAATGCTGTTTGGGAAAGTGAGATATTTAGATTTCTACCTTCCTCTGAATAATCAGCTGGAAGCTTTTAGAATATTAAAGTTGATGTGATGAGATAGAATCAGCTTCTGTTTAAGTACCAAAAACTTACTGCTCAGTCAAATTAAATCTCTTTATTCTATTTTTCTACATTCTGTTTATGTTTTACATGAAAGGCTTTGAGAGGATGAATATAGCTAATCTTGATGAGAATGATGTTTATTATTCCTATCACAGCTTCGATGTTTTAGCTACTCTGGGAATTAGATTATAAAAGCTGATTCAGTTGACCTTAAACTTCTGTTTAATTGTATGCTTAGTTGTTTCACTAGATCTCCCAAATCATAAGAAATGCTTGCTGATATTTAAACCGTGATTAGTTCCTGTTGTGGCTCCTGGGGCCCGTTTGGTTTCCTAATAACTCAATGGGGTTGGATGGGTGGGGGGCGGGGGTCTATTACTGCTCATAGTGTGTTTTGAAAAGATTAGTGCAACAATAAAAAGTGTCCAAACAATGTTGTCTGATTTTGTGTGATGCTTTACACACACACATACACACATGCACGCATGCACGCACGCACGCACGCACGCACGCACACACACACACACACACACACACACACACACACACACACACACCAGGTACCAATTCCAAGGTTTAGTGGAAATCATCAGAAAGAACTACAAGAGCTCCGCTGACACCCCAGAAGACAAAATAGACCTGGACAAGAAATGTTGGGTAATTTATGGAAAACCTAATAAAACATAGAAAAAATAGGAAGGGTTCAACACAAAGGAAAAAACACTACAACAACTGTGAAACGTAAACATGAGAACAACTCAGGAACAACTACATAGAAAACTGAGAAGATCAGCCATTTTAAATCCTTAATTCGAGGATGGGGACATGTTTTGTTTGTAGTAACTCCACAGAGAATGGAGCACAAGCTTTAGTGGATGGAATTATCTATGATCTGCTGCCATCTAGTGGTCAGTAGTCACAGCTGCACCACAAATCAGCCTTGTTTGAGTGTAGTGTTCCCATGGCAACAGGCCTCCCCGCTGAGTCCAACCTGAAGTAAACATCAGACTGGAAGACGTAAAGAAGACAACAGAGGAAATATGGCCAGCCTTGTTTCCAGGTAGGTCTTTGGTGCTTCCTCAAACTTATAGCAGGAGATGTTTGGTGATATTAGGACTTACAGTAATGTGGCTTTGGACCAGCCCACCAGGTCATGTTAGTTCTGATGAGAGCCTAGGCTTTTTAAATTATCTTCTATAGAGTTTTACTCCTTGGAATTTGATCCAGGCTGAGCTGGACTCCTGCAGGGCTTGGGTTAGGGTTTTAGAGTTAGGTGTAGGGTTAGGCTTTTAGGTTTAGGGTTAGGCTTTTAGGTTTAGGGGTAGGGCTTTTGGGTTAGGGGTAGGCTTTTAGGGTTAGGGTCAGGGTTAAGGTTAGGGTCAGGGTTTGGGTTAGGGTCAGGGTTAGGGTTAGGATAGGGGTAGGGGTTTTTGCTATGTTGTGGTTGTATATGTTAACTTTTATCTGTTCAGTACTTTGGCTGACTTCTGTTGTTTTAAATTTTCTTCCATAAATAAAGTTTGAGTTGAACTGAATGGTCTCTCAATTATGTTTTTTTGTGTGTTTTAGAAGAGATGTTACGATTCAGATAATGGAGCAGACTTTAAAGATTGCTGAGAAGAACCTTGGTGAGATGTGCTCTATCCTGGCCTCATATACCAGGAAAAAAGCCAAGCTCAGAGACAGGGCAGACCTCCTGGTTGCTCAGCTCTTTGACTTCTCCAGTACAGAGGACCTCGAATTTCAGACGGGCCTCAAAAACCTTGCTGAGGATTTGGCCATGGTTCAGGACTACAGACAGGCTCAGGTCATAAACACAGCATGTTTAATCCTGTTGGTACTTCATTTTGAAAACTCCATGATGTTGTGACCAGCAGGTGTTTTTTCAGGTTGACCGACTGGAGACCAAAGTTGTTGCACCTCTAAAAGCCTATGGCGATATAGTCAAGAACAAAAAGGTGAGTTCACAGCAGCATGACATCATGAGATGCATCAAGTAAACATTCAGAAATGATTCTTCAGTTCTGGTCATAGGTTGGAAGTTCCAGATTAATATAGTAAGCAGGGTGTGAATTGCACAGAGACTGTTGGGGGAGCCCAGTGTGTGTGTGTGTGGGGGGGGGGGGGGGGGGGGGGGGGGGGGGGGGGGGGGGGGGGGGGGGGGGGGGGGGGGGGGGTCTATTTTGCCTTGGCCCCCAAGCTGGCTCTTTGTTGCTGTAACATCCTCTGGTGGAGCTCCTGTTTTGTTTCAGCAGAACAGAGTCAGAACATTCCTCTCTGCACTAAACTCATCAGGTTGTGTTTGGGTGGACCAGACTCTTCCTGGTGGTGTTGTTGGGTCTGAAATGCACTAAACTTTAAAAAAAAAATGCATATTTTTTTAGTTTCTTCAGCTAATATTAGTGAAAATAAAGTTTGGTGAGTTTGATCTAAATTGGCTTTTATCTGTTTTTGCAAAATTCTTGATTTGAAACTGAAATTTGAATTTTCTCTGGTTCTTTTTGCCTGACATGAAATTGGTTTGTCCACCTGACACATTTAGTGCAAAAAGAGAAAACAGCAGAAATGTGTAATGGGACATTTTAGACAAGTGGGTCTGGTGGTTTCAGCCCTTTTTAAAATTCTGGTTGCATTTTTACATTTGTAATATTTTTCCATCCAGATGGATCTGAAGAAACTCAGCTCTGACCTGAACAGGGAGCAAAAGGAGCTGCAGAAACTGGAGAGGATGCGACAGAAAAGTCCAGGTGATCGACAAGGGATTGTATCCTGTTCTGGTTTTACATTTTCATTTTTTTGTGGTTTGTGTTACCAGGACACAAAGTCCTTTTGAACACATAGAGTTTTAAATCAGATCATTTCTACTGAAAAATGAAAAACTCAAGTTTAAACAATGCAGAATGAATATTTCAGTTTTTACCATATAAAGCAACTGATACAAATGGTTTGTGATTCATATGGTAAAAACAAATGATTCAGTATTGATATGATCTGTGAAGACAAATTAGTTGGTTTCCTCCCACATACACACAACCATCACTGGAATATGGAGAAACTAAATCAGATTTTGGTTTTTATTACTGACTGAGTTGGTCTCAAAACATCACATTTATAATTCAGTATAGCAGCAGCACTAACTGAAGGGCTTCTCAGTCATGTGACACTGTCATGGTTAATGCTGGTTATGGGATCCTGCCCCATGACTGATCAGAGGCAAGTCTTGGTGAGTTTCATGTTTGAAAAACTCCTTACTGTGACAGTTAAAGGGAAAGTGCAAGAGACTGGCAGGGATGTCCAGAGATCTGTTTGTTTTGTTGGTGAAAGAGAGAAACTCCAGTGCAGTCGTATTAACAGACTGACATCAATTCAATGCAGGTCGAGCTTGCATTCAAGCTAGATTGGTGTGCATGCTGGTAGCTGGGGTGCATTCTTGTTCAGTGACAGCTCCCTCTTGTGGATACTCAAGTCTAAATGATTGGTTTTGCTGTAGAAGCCAGGGATGGACTCTGGGGAAATATAAACGATGAATGATTACTTTTATATCATAGAACAGAATCACATAGTTGCATTTAAGCATTTTTAAGTTAGCTAACCATTTTTAAACTATGTCCCAAATCTTTAATGATCTGAAATGAAACATTTTTTTACAAGTGAACCAGTAACTTGGGGGCCCCTAATGGTCACGGGGCCAAATGAGTCTGAATAGTGACAGAAACAGCTCTGTGTTGGAACCTGAGACTGGGACTAAGCTTTCTGACACACGTGGCTCCAGAACAGCATGATGGTCATGAGATTTCACTGAACTCGTTTTGTCTCATCAGTTCAAAGGACGTTCTCTCAGAAGCCTTGTGGCTCTTCAACGTGTATTTTTGTGAATTCCACTCTAGTTTTCTGTCAGCAGTGAAGTCATCCTGGGTCGTCTTCATGAAGCTCATTATAGTTCATGATTCCCTCAGAAAGAGCCTTAAACTTTAATATCTATAATTGTCCTGAGCTCCTTAGATGGCCTTGGCCACTGGTTTTCTTGTCCATGTCCAGCATTGTCCACACCATGACACAGACTATTGACCCATAGGAGTAAATCTGGCTGATAACACTACAAAGGATAGCTGTTTTTATGTTTACTAAATAAAATTGCAAACTTTACCACATTTTCCTGAACTCAATCTTCAGTCCCAGGTAATGTATACTTTATTATTTCAGTAGCTTTTCTGTCAGCTTACACAGATGAAGAGAAGAAGTGGTTCACTGTGTTTACCAGGCCGAGCTGAATCTTCAGCAGGCTTCCACCAACGCCCAGCGCAGCATCCGACAGCTAGAGGACACCATCATGGACTTCCAGAGGCAGAAGCTGTTGGACATAAAAGTCAGTCTCACACTGTGCTTTATAGATAAACACATCCCACAGCTGATCAAACATTCATAAACACATTTTCTTCCTTTGTTTCAAAGACAATTTTCATCAACTTCATCACTGTAGAAATGAGCTTTTATGCAAAAGCGCTGGAGGTCTACACTCACACGTACCTCAACCTGGAGGCCATGGACGTTCAGAAGGATCTCCAGGTTCATTATTCATTATGTTTAAAATGACAGAAATTACGGTTTTGTTCATCATTTTTTGTTGTGTAAAACCTCTGAAACTGTCAGGTGAAAACAAAGCTTTTAATATCTGTGTATATAAGAACCAAGAAATGGAACCTCTGATAAAGCCTGACTACTACATGTTTCCACATTTGTAGGTAAGTTAGTTTGTGGGCTGATCCATGAAAATCTTCTCTGTTGAACAGCTGATTCTGTTGTTGATAGATGATTGAAGTCTGAAGAAACAAGACATGCTGATATTTTGACAGCACATAAACAACTCTGCAGCTCAAAACACAAATGAGTGTACCTACAAATGTGGCTCCATTTAAAGGATACGATCAGACTGTCCAGCAACAGAAGATTTATTACCAACAATTATCTTTACAACAAAGAAATAATCCTCCAAACACTGATGGTCTGACTTTCTCTTGCTAAGTTTAGACGGAAATGTGTCCAAATCAAAAGGATAGATGTTGTGACATGACTGGAGTTCTCTTGTCCCTTTGTAGCCATTTTCTGCTCGGATAAAGATATCCAACCCTCCAGTTTGGCCTCTGGACAGCCCCCTCAGCAGTCAGTCTTCTCCTCCCATAATCCATCACTCCAGCCTTCCTCCTAGCTCTTCAAAAGCCCCAAATTCAATTCCAGTAGAGACCTCTAGACCAGGTCAAAGCCATGGACTGCAGCGTGGAGGTGATGAAGGACCAGCTCACAGGGTGAGATTGTTAAAGAAAACAGCTTTTCTCTGTTGTTCTGAAGGTCGTCATTGTGTGCCTCCTCTTTCTTCATCTGCAGCCTCACAACAATTTACAGCACCAGGCAGACAAGGAGGGGCAGCGGGAGGAGACGGATGATGATGCTGAAGAAGAAGAGGAGGAAGAAGAGGAGGAGGACTCTGATGGAGAGATGAAGCTCACTGGCCGACGGTCTTATGCTGCTCAGTATGTTCAGATGCGCAGGTCTCAGAAATAAGAGCCTTTGTTGCAGGACGTCTCCAGAAATGTTTTATGGGGTGGCCTTGAAGATGTAAATGGACATTTGAGAGAAAAATAAAATATAAACATATGTATCTATATGGAATTATGCATTCATTCATTCATCTATTAGACTGATTAATCCTTTAAGTCACAGGGAGCTGGTGTCTATCTGCAGCAGTAGTGGGGGACACCCTGGACAGGGACACAGAGATAAAGAACCACTCACTCCCTTAAAGGAACAATGAACATGAATGTTTGGGTCTGTGGGAGCAAACCCATGCATGAATGGAGAGGACACACTAACACACAGAAAGGCTGCAGCTGAGATTTGAACTGCAACACTTTTGCTGCGAGGCAACGGTGTTGCCATCTGTACAACCATGCAGACCTCTTTATGAACTATATAAATATGGGGACCATGCCTTTTCCAAACCACAATCATGATGTCATCATCAGTGTGAACTGGATCCTCTCACCTTTGTGCTCTCAGGATTTGTCTTCTACTGGGGGAGACGGACATATGACACTCTGATCCGCCTCTTCTGCAGCAAGGCGAAGCCACAGACCACTCTGGATCAAACACTTGGACACCCTCTCGGTTTCGTTTGAGCTGATGTTTTTTAATCAACAGTTTGGGGAAAGTTGGAAAAAATACACTTAGAAATAAAATTGAAAAGTGTTGTCAGTAGATACCCTAGTTTACGGTAAAACCAAGTTCACTCATTATGTCGACACATCTGCAGTGGTCTTGTGAGTCAATCTCTGTGGGGAAAAAGCTTTGGCGCTCCTGTTTCAGAAAGTAGAAGTTGACGACAGTCAGGGACACCCTGCACCTGCCTTCCCCTTCAGAGGGAGTGTTTCATTGGAAATAGTCTCCTATTGTCATTTAAGATGCAATTGCTCCTCCTCAGCTCAAACACATCCTTCTACCTCCCATGGGCCCACCCCAGACTCACTGGGCACTCCACAGCTTCTCCATATTTCTCTGACTGGCATGTCCCAGTTTTGTCCTCTCATTTTTCTGTGTGCTGCTGCCCTCTGCTGTCTACCAAGCTTAGCCTCCTCTCAATGCTCGTTACACCTCTCTGGCATCTCCTGTTGCTCAGTACTGCTCTACAACTCCCTGGCTTACTGGACTGCATGAAGAGCATCAACTCATCCTGTTTTTTTACAGTTGAATGGTAAAAGTGGCTTGTATTTGTAAAGTGCCTTCCAGGGTTCTATAACCTCCCAAGTCGCTTCACAACACATATAGTCATTCACCCATGCACACACATATTCACACACTGATGGTGATGAGCTACAGTGTAGCCACAGCTGCCCTGGGGTACACTGACGGAACCGAGGCTGCTGAACTGGTCCCTCCGACCACCACCAGCAGGTAACGCAGGTTAAGTGTCTTGCCCAAAGACAACGACTGCAACAGACTGAGTGGGACTCAGTCCTGCAATCCTCAGGTTACGAGAGGGGCACCTAACTCCTCTACCACAGTCGTCCCTAGTTGAATTACTTTTGGTTAATCTCCACATGACTTTGACTGAACCTGAAAACATAAACATTCACCCTGAAAGAAACTCCCTCTACAAAAACACAACACAGAGAACTTTTAACACCATCTTGTTGTGTTACAACCCAGGCTGTCTAGGGAGCCTGGAGTAACAAGGAGGACATATGTTCTGGTGTTAAAATCAATAACAAAATTTATTTACATAAAATGGTAAATAAATAATACAAAACACAAGTTAACAAAGGGACAAACCGGCGGACACTAGAAACAAGTAACAACTGCTACGAAGTCTCTGAATAACTCTAAGCAAACTCCTCGAAAAGGCATCACAAAAACCTTCCATAAACAAGTGATGTCTTTAGTTTACTTAAAAAAAACCTAAGAAAGCAAGCTTTCTTTGCTAAAACGGTGCAAATAGTTAAAACAGAGGCAAAGCTGTTACACAAAACTAGAAAGTTACAAAACAACAGCACAGAGAGCACCTCTCGGTCCTGCTGCACCCTGAAACTAAGGACTGGCTGGCTTTTATTGCAGTGGCCGGGCTGATTGCAATCTGGGACAGCTGGCAGAGTCCAAATAGAGCTGATCAGGTGAAAGAGGAGTCACATGCTGCATATTCTCTCCTCTCACACACTGGAAGGGAGGACACGGAGGAGAAATTAAAATACAAACAAACACAAACGGCCCAGGGCCGTAACACTTTCCCTCTAAAAAAAATTTAAAGTCATCGACCAAAAACACAAAGAATAAGTCCACAGCGTGGGAAAGAGGACCAAATTCTGACCTCTTCCATTCAGCGGAGTGAAGCTGACTTCCACAGCAGGTGTGTCCCATCCATGGAAATGACAGGAGGAAGGACCGACGAAGTGACACAACATAGCTGCTGGGCTGACATCTCCTGAAGGCGTCGATCGCAAAGCAGGGGCCCATTCACCTGCAGATGATCAGTCCAGGAGAGTCTACATTCAATCCCCAGCAGATGCCACCTTCCACACTCCACACCCACAAGCACCAAAAAGAGGTCAGAAGGAAACAGCTGTGAACAAAAAAAAAACAACACAATGTTAAAATTAACACAAAAGTAACACCAACCTAAAGAACATGCATCCACATGGCTAAAGGATCTTTTCACATCCGGGTGGCCCGGGAATTTTCGGAGCTGAACCGTACGTGTTTTCGGCCCTCATCCGAATGAGGTCTGCTTTTTGTCGAAACTGGGTCAACACACCCACTGCCGACTCATTGGTCGGCTCAAATTCAATTCAACCTTCAATTAGCGGATAGAATCAGCCAGCGGGGGCTTCCCGCATGCGCGCTTCATTATCACTCTGAATGCGGAGGAGTTAACAAGCCTCTTACTGAAGCTGTTTTATCTGTTTCCGCCTGCCGTGATCAGCGCAGCGCGCACACACACACACATGCCGGGAACTATATAGAAAATGAAAGTAAACATGGGCTTAAGTTTCACTTTTGTAAACAGACTCAGCTGAGATGATCATTTGGAGCATTGCAGTGCTCCGGGAGCTTCTCTCCGTTAGATCTGCAGCTCAGATCATCTTACAGCTTACAGGGATAGTGGATGATGACAGACACCTCTAGCTGGTTGTTAAAATAAAAACTTAAGGAGCACGGCTTCGATCGCAATAAAAGGCAAGTTATGTCCAAGATAAACAGAAGTCCGCGACAGTGCAGAGACCATCCCCATACCTCCTTCATGCCGCCATCGCGTAATCTTTTATAAAACAGACATGATTGCGCAACATTACCGCCATGGTCTGAGCTCTTATAAATGACCTTAGGCTCCCAGATGCCGCATCAGCTTTTGCCAAATTGGCGGCATTGTTTTATAAAAAGGGCTACTGACACAGTGCTGCCACACAGCCTTTGTTTAATAAGGAAGAGACCACGGACTTCTCCGCGAGTTTGACCCGCCCAGCTGTTTCTCTGTTCCCGTCGGCTGTGAGGAGCGCAGCGCGCGCACACACACACACACACACACACAGCCTTTGTTTAATAAGGAAGACACCGCGCAGGCTTCTCTGCGCTCCTTTGACCCGCCCACATACTCGGAGATGTGCTCAGACGTCACTGATATATTCGCGCCAATTTTCCGCGCGCATTTCTGAGACCACCTATCACATCTGCATTCCAAAGGGTGTCCTGGACGACGTGTGTAAACAACCTGGCGGGGCCGGGGCCGACTGAGGCCGACCGATTGGAGCCGAAGCGGTGCTGGTGTGTAAGCGCCAAAAGATTCCAGACGAGCCCCCATTTGTTACACCCCAGGCTGTCTAGGGGGCCTGGTGTAACAATACAGGATGCATGTTCAGGTGTTAAAATCAATGTAACAAAGTTTATTTACAAACAAAGGGCAAATAAATGCAAAACACAATTAAACAAAAGAAAAACCAGCGAAAAACTCAAACTAGTAACGGCTTCTACAATGTCTCTGCTAAACGCTAAACAAACTCCTCAAAAGGCATCACAAAAACCTTCTACATGATGTCCTTAGTTTGTTACAAACCTTAAGAAGCCAAGCTTTCTTTTCTGAAAAATTCTAAAAGTTTAAAACAGACAAGCTGTTAAACAAAAACTAAATAAAACCAAATATACCGCTGGGGGGAGCAGCAGGACAGAGAGGTGCTCTCTGTCCTGTTGTGGAGCTGATCAGGTGAAAGAGGAGTCAGGTGCTGCATATTCTCTCCTCTCACACACTGGAAGGGAGGAAACAGAGGAGAAATTAAAATACAAACACAAACGGCCCAGGGTCATAACAATTGCTACAACCATCTTGCTATACTGCCTGAGAACACTCAGGTGATACCTTATGTTCCATCATCCATGTTTTTGCCAAACTTCTCTTTTAGTTCTGGTTCAGAGTGCATCACAGCTTCCTGCTCAAAACCCAGCAGTCAGTCCACACTTGTTACAGAACCTTTAGCAGAACTCAACGTGGATGCTGATGCAGCTCCTCTGTTCTCCTGGTGCAAACATTTTCACCCTGCAAGTATCTATAAACATCAGTAAAATCCAAACTTATTTCACTTGTTCATGTTTTATGCAGCACCGTTAAATCATTTAACTTCATCACAAGATACCCCATGGTTTCCCCATCTCCTCTCCTCTCTCTGACCTGCTGATGTAGGAAGAGGAAAGGGTGAATAAGGGCCTAATGGTGATGTGCTCGCTTACTCAAGAGCCATGGAGAGAAGTTGATCAGTGGTTTATTAACCTGTGCACCTGGAGAGACAGAAACAATCATACTTTATAGTAGAATTTGTGTCTGCTCTGACTGAACAGAAAAAACATCTCTCTCTTTATATTGCCCCGGTGTCAGGGCTTACACCCATGGAGCCCAACTGAGCCCAGCCTGAACCGGTTACTTTGGCTTGTCCGCTCTTGGATCCACCATCTTCAGGAGGAACAAGAAAGGTCCAGGGCATTGAGGCTTGGGTAGCAGGAACACGTTGGGGTCCCACCGGTGAAGCTGGAGGTGGTTGCTGAGGAAAGGGCCATTTGAGCCCATTGACTGTTTGTTCCTTTAATCTCAGAAAATAAATGTCACAATGTAACAGAAGTTGTTACATAAACAGAGTGATGCTGATTTATCTTACCTTAATGATGAAGGCCAACCAGATTAAGAGGCTTTAAACAAATTATATTTAGAGACTGCTGGTCTAAAGAGTTTGTGTCGAAGGAATAATGAGTCAGACCTTTTTTAGATTAGGAATGTTTAATATTGTTTAACATTTGAACATAAAGTTGAAATAAGTTTGTTTCACTGAATGCACTTACAGAGCATCACTGGGCTGCACTGAACATGAGATTACAGAGACCAGACCAACAGAGTAAGGTATAAGCACTGATGTGAGAGTACAACGCTCAGCCAGCCAGCCAGTCAGTCAGTCAGGTAAACACAGCAGGGTCCTGCAGAGGTAAATATTAACCAGAAGTCTTCACAGTATTAGTTCATCACATCCATGCACGTCATCGAAAGTCAAGTCACACCCTAAATGGCACAAAGAATAAAATAAAATAAAACTGGAGCAGGTGATGTACTCTCATTAACATAGGATCCGCCTGAAGGAAAGTGTTGGCAAAGTCATTTTTGAATAAAACTCCAGGTGTTTTTATGCTGTTTAGTCAGAATAATTAACACAGTACAACAACTGAGTAAATATGAACCAAATCTGTACAGATGGAGAGCACAGAACTATTCAAATGTGGTTCAAATAATCCTGAAATGATTTATCAGCACAGAAAAAAGCACAAGACATTCTTCCCTTTTAAAATACAGAAAACAGAAATATTCAAATTAATCCTGTGACACAAAAAAAAGTTGGAAAATCATAAAATGAAAGAATAAACCAGTGGAAAGAATCAGCTCAGCGTTTCTACAGAGGCAGATCAGCTGGACTCCCACGGTCTGCAGACATTTAGTAGCAGTTAGTCGGTTAGTTATGTCCCCACTCCGTTTGTCCCCGCGCCACAAGACCAGCCAATAAAGTGCTCTCAAAAAGAATATCTTCTTCTTTATAATCTTCTCCTCTAAACAGGTCAGTAAGTCACCCTGGAAAAGTTACGAGTTGGAAAGAAATGAGAGGAATAAGAATTAGACAGGTTTCTGTTTCAGGCGGGAGCAGATAGCTCCTTTCCTCCATCGCTCCACAGCCTCCCTTCTGATTTGAAGTTCACTTCTTGAAAGATGTCAGCCTCCCGATGTTGTGCCAGAAGGTGGTTTTCCGTTTGGGTTCAGCCAGCATGAAGACCTGCTGCTGGGGCAGGGCGGTGGGGAGGGAGGGGTGTTTCTGACGCAGCAGGAAGTCGCAGTACGGCCTGGTCACTGCTGACAGAAACAACACATCTGGAGTTATCCTCTCATGGAGTTATCATTAAAATGTGCTTTTTAAAGCCTCCTGTTTGCTTGTCTTGTTTAAGTACTCTTTGGGTTTTAGTTTTTATTTACACCTTTTTTGCGTTCACCTGCTCCTTGGTCCTACACCAACCAAATCACAACACTTAACGATTAAACTCCATTGTCTGAAGTGCAAACTGTATTTGATCAGTTGTATAAATAGAAATATTGGGACTAAAATTTTCAGATTTTATTTTCTGTTGTGCTTTAGTTTCAGCAGAAATGCCAGAATTTTTGAAAAGTATCAGGCTACGCACAGGTTAGCTTCTGCTGCCATTGCTGCCTTGTTATGTCTGACGACAACAACAAAAGTCACAAAATAAGTCTTTTGTAATTGAACTCAAATAATGTCTAACCCTACCCCTACCCCTAAATAAACATCCTGGACTAATGAGCTCACACATACCCATGACTAAAGGCTGCAGGCTAGTCTGAGCTAACAGCTACTCAGAGCTAATGGCTAATCCAAGTGCTGCCAATATCAAAGTGTGTTGAAACACAGAAACACACTTCAGAATGAATGAAATATCCCTTTGTCCTTTGCTCACTGTCCACAGGTTTGAATCCCTGTCTACATGGGATCATTTGTCAGTCCTAATTTTTTTTATTTTTGGTCACATTTCGTAGTTTTCCCACGCAAACACATTCCAGGTATCAGAACAGAGTGACCCAATCCCAACTAACCAGCTGTGGGACAAACAGCTCTCAGATAATTTACGTTGTGCATATCTAGGACTTTTCCTGTTGCAAAGTAAACCTGCTCCATTTATCAGCTCAAGTTGTTAAAACAGGAAAAGGTTAAAAAATAAACAAACAAATAAAACTTCATGCAAGCTGGTACTGTCATACCTTTGGGTTTACTGACTAGATGTCGTTTGCAGGCGTTCACCATGGCCTGTTTCTTTTGGACTTCAGTCAGAGAAAAGCCTGAGGAGAAATACAAATTCTAGTCAAACTACTGAAAATTTTCTCAGTTTTGCATAAAGAGGTGTTTTGTTTCAATAACTGTAGCTTTAGAATTCAGCCTCGTCCAGTCAGGTGCTCTTCTTCTGTGCTATGCTTTAAATCAAACACTATAGAATACAAATGTCCATCTCTATAATATAATATAATATAATATAATATAATATAATATAATATAATATAATATAATATAATAATATAATATAATATAATATAATATAATATAATATAATATAATATAATATAATATAATATAATGCAATGTAATGTAATTTAATATAACATAATATTATATTATGGTATATAATGTAATGTAATATAATATAAAATAATATAATATAATGTAATATAATAGAATAGATTATATTATATTATATAATAGAATGTAATATAATATAACAATATAATAGAATAGAATAGACTGTAATATAATGTAATATAGAATAGAATAGAATAGAATAGAATAGAATAGAATAGAATAGAATAGAATAGAATAGAATAGGTCATCAGAAGCCTGTTAATCACCTACTGGTTAAAATCAGGTGTGTTGTAGAAGAGAAACATCTAAAACTGCTCATTTACTTTCAGAACTACATGCAGGAGCTGCAGTAGAACTATTGAGGGCTTCATGAACCACGTGACCACGTGTAAACACCATCAAAAACTGTGTCTCTTTCTATACAATGTGCTGTGTTTATTTACACACCCTGAAATAACAGACTAGTCAAACCTAAGTTTGCAGTTGTTAAACCAACAGCGCCCCCTGCTGTATCTCAGCAGGTCACTAGAAGATACTGTTTGAAGTTTTAAAGGGATTAGGAGGCGCTTATTTAACCTCGCAGACAAGTGTCTAATGGACTCTGATTGCACATAAAGTAACTCGATTTCAGAAGTTCAAAACCTCCAGCATGGACAGGAACTAGATCTGACCTGTCTCACGGTCATGATGAACCTGCTTCCTCTCATCGGCAAAGGCTCTGAGCCAACGTTTCTTCTGTTCCAGCTTCTTGGCACAGAGAAGGTGGACTTCATCACCAAACTGAAGCTTCAAGGCATTCTTCACACTGATGTTAAAATCCTTCTCTTTACCATCCTCCACATCAGTCACCACCACCTGATCCATGTCCATGCGACCCTTGTAGTACAGAATGTCTCGACGAAGGAGATCCTACAATCAGAAGACATAATTTAGTCGCAAAATATTCAAAAAATCTGATTGGTAGCAACATGGCTGACTGGGTTTGGATTTGTTTAGACATTAACTACACACTGGTCGTGTTGGTCACGGGTCTGGAGTAATGTTTCTTCTCAGTCAGGGTTTTGGGTTTGGCTGAGAAGGGCAGTCTGGTTCTAATGAAGACCAAGACTCATCAGACTCACCATCTTAGTTGGGCCTGGGAGGGTCTGATGCAAGGCACAGACCGTTCTAGTATTTAGATGTTTGTTTCTTAGGTACAAATGACTGAAATACCTTTTTGCAATAAACCATCTGATGGTCAAAAAGGAAAAACATTCTCTGTTGACTCTTGGTCTGAGGCTGGGACAGCTTGGTCAGCTCGCCTGAAAAGATGAGTTCAGAACTTTTGACAAGAACATCTTCACCCTGTGAATGTCAAATCAAACACACACCCATCATGGTCATGTCAGACTTCCTACAGATGGACAGTTTTCTGAGAAGAGAGACATAAAAGACCTCCCAGTCCTCTATGGAACTCTGCCATTGAGCGATCTTGTCAATGTTCTCCAGACGTCGTTTTCTCTCGTTGATCAGCCGGGCTACGTTCTTCATGGCGTTTAGAGCTGCCTCCACATCTTTGTAGTCCCTAAAGACATGAGAGCAGAATTTCATGGGACTACAAATAATGTTGCGGATACATTTATAAAGTCAAGACTTTTATTAGTTTCACTTTTCTCTGTTCTTGTCCAGAAATCTATAAAGTTTTTCTGATGCATTTTGGTTCTGGGCATTACTGAGCTTGTATTCATCCAACCAACCAACCAACTGATCAACCAACCCACCAACTAACCGTACATTCGTATGTACGTATGTTCATCCATCCCTCCATCATCCATCCATCCATGATCCATCCATCGTGAATCTATTCATCATCTTCCGTTCTCTTCCTTTCATATTACACAGTCGCTTCGGCCAACACAACCACAACATCCAGAGCCTTCAGGAACTCCGGGCTGATCTCATCCACCCCTGGATGGAGGAGCTTTTTGCCCACCTCAGTGACCTCAGCACCAGAGATTGGAAAGCCCAAACCCAAAGTCCCCAGACTCTGCTTCTTCACTGGAAGATAGTGGGATTGAGGAGGTCGTAGAAGTACTCTGTCCACCAATCCACAACGTCCTGAGTCGAGGTCAGCAGCACACCAACCCCACTATAAACAGTGTTGGTAAAGCACCGCTTTCCCTGCCAGATGGTGGACCAGAATCTCCTCAAAGCCGTACAGAAGTCTTTCTCCATGGCAATGACCAAACTCCTCCCACACTCGGGTTTTTGCCTTTGTGACCACCCGAGCCACATTTCGTTGGACTACTGTTACTAGCTGCCTCTGGAATCCCACAGGCTAAAACGACCCGATATGACGCCTTCTTCAGCTTAACAGCATCCCTAACTGCAGGTTCAGGAGCTGCTGCCATGACAGGCACCGACCCACCCTGCAGACACAGCTCTGGTTGGGCAACCTCGACAATGGAGGCATGGAAAATAGTCCACTTGGATTCAAATTCCCTTGCCTTCCATGAGATGTGTTCAAAGTTCAGTCAGAGGTGGGAAGTGAAGTTCCTTCTGACAGGAGACTCTGCCAGATGTTCCCAGCAGACCCTCACAATACATTTGGGCATGCCAGGTGTGACCGGCATCTTCCCCCACCATCGAACCCAACTCACCACCAGGTAGTGGTCAGTTGACAGCTCCACCCCCTCTTCACCCGAGTGTCCAAGACATGCGACCACAGATCAGATGAGATGACAACAACGTCAATCATCAAGCTGTGGCCTAAGGTATCCTGGTACCAAGAGCACATATGGACACCTTTATGCCTGGCCTTCCTCCCAACCACACCTCTCCAGGTCTTACTGTTTTTGCCCATGTGAGCATTGAAGAAGCAGCAGATCTGGGGAACTTCCACCTGCAGGCTTGGCATGCCTGTGAATGTGCTTCACAATGTGCTGGATTCATTTTGCTGAAGATGGTGGTGTGTACCCAAATTTCTAGATGGGTGGTGGAAAATTCAGTTTTTACAAAAACCCAACTACGTGTGTAAAATCTTTGTAAAACTATGCACCATGAACTCAAATGAACAGAATAGTAATTATCAGGTTCATCAGTGAACATTCTGTTTGAAGTCACCTGTGCTGAGGGTTGGTGTACTTAAGGAGCTCAGCCAGCTGCAACGGATACTTGCAGATCTTCTGAACCGGAGTGAGAAGGAAGCCATCCAGAGAAATGTCAATCATCCTTTGGAGCAGCCGGCAGGCTTCAAAAAAGAACACGTACTTGTTGACCTTCATGAGCTTGGAGATCTGGATGCAGGCATTGGGGTGATTGTTACAATACTCTGAGTAGATCTGGAAGTCTGTTTGCTGAAAGAGAAAGATCATCAGAGGAAGAAAAGTGACAGTTTGAGCTTACAGATAAAGATTTCAACATAAAAACAGAATGTGTTTTTGGACTGTAGCTTACATGTTCAAGAAAACAGCAGCCTATCTCGCTGAGATGTGGCTGCTCTTTGTTGAACTTTTTCTCCAAGCCTTTCAGGAACTTCCTCTGGAATCTGTAGATCTCCTCGATGTTGCCGAAGATTGTTAGGAGCTGCTCTTCGGCGAACATATCCGTCCTCTTACGACACTGTTTGATGTAACCCTGAAATGTAGAAAAACGTAACAACAGAGGGGAAAATGTTAAAGGAACCAAGCTGACTGCTTCATGACCAGACAGTAGAAGTTATTCATTTATTCTGCAAGTAGTCATTTTTCATTCTTCTATGAAGCCCTGTGAGGGTCAAAATTAATGACCAGTGTCAATGAGGCAGTGTGTGTGCGTGCGTGCATGCGTGCATGCGTGCATGCGTGCATGCGTGCGTGCGTGCGTGAATGAAACCACAAACTAACTAAAGTCTGTATCTTTTCCAGTGGAAGCTTTAAAGGCTAACAGCATGAGTCAGTTCAGACCTCACAAATGTCTTTCAGGTGCTTGATGTAGTCTCGCTCTGTGCTCATGATCTCATTGATGACGTTGGCTCTCATCTGCTCCTTACAGGGTAAACCGGGTCCTAACATCATACCCAGACCTGCTCGTTCCTCATCTCCAGCTTCAGCCTCCTCCAGATAGGACATGTACTCCTCCACTGGATCGTCCTGATTCACACGCAGCTAAAGAGAACCAGATCATGGGTGAAACCATTAGAAGATCTGTGATGAAAACCTGGATCTGTCTAAACGTGTCTCTGTTCTTGCCATTTACACTCGTGCAAAAAATACTACAGTGGAAATAAGTTGACACATCCTTCATGGTGTTTGTGAAAAGGTTTAAAGTTCCTCCTATAGATCTCTTCTCTAAATTTTAGTGTTTTTAGCAATGACCCAGTGTAACCAAGAACAGTAAATTGTTACACCATTGGATTTGTTGCTTTGAATAGAGCCTTGAGACGACTTTTGTTGTGAAAATAAACTGAATGTAATTGAAAATGGCTGAATTAGACAGAGTTGGACTCACCCGTATGAAGCTGGCAGGAAACCAGCCCTCGCTGTCCATGATGCGTCCCCACCACCACTCCTTGTTTGTGGCATCAATCACTTTGATGACATCTCCAGCTTTGAAGCCCAGCTCCTGTACGTCCATGGTAACATGGTCCCAGAGGGCCTCAGCATACACCACGCTGCCATCACTGATCAGCTGCAGAAGGAGAAGGGACGCCAGGTTTTTTTGTTACTGAGGACATCAACCAGCACAGTAATGTCACGTTGCCATGGGGACGCTGATAGTTTTCAAAAAGCTCAGACAAAAACAAATTCCCAGTCAGATTGATTTTAACACTGTGTCAGTATGAGGCTGAGCCGTGCCGCTCCATAGTCAAAGGGACGGGTTACTCATGAGGATCCTTTGATTCAAACTGGGATATAGTGTTTGAAAAAAAACTGTGTGCCACTCCAGTAAGATCTAAATTCAGCTTCTGAGCTTCAAGAAAACCAAAAAACGTTGTTTTCTGTCAGACAACGGTGAGCTACTGCACTGTCTGAGGATGGACATGTTCAGAGCATCACACAGAAACAAGAGCCGGTCAGAACCAAAACCATTGAATCGTCATCAGTTTGAGCTCTTTAACAGGAAGTCAAAAGGCCTTCAGAGGCTGCTACAGCTTGGAGGAGAAGCATCAGAGTTCTCACTTGGTGAAACCAACTAAAATGTTTACAGTATTAACTCTGCTTAATCCCTGAAGATCTGGTTCTGCAGCATCACAACCCAGGTCGTTTATCAGAAGAGAGAGCATCTTCCACACTTAACCTCAACTTCTGGAATCAAAGAACCGTATGATCACAAGTCAGAAGTTAATCCAACAGTTGCATTTTCTTCTTTCATGTAGCTTGAAGCCCAGTCTGTCCTCTCCCTAGCCACCTCCTCCAGCCCCTCCTGACAGTTTTAATTTATCTTTTGAAATAATATTTGTTTAAACTACTCAGAACCATAAAGTTCTTTAATTGCAGCAGAAATAAGAATAAGTAATAAGACACAATCACACAAAAACCAACACAACAATGCAATTAGCCTTTCGCCAAGCCCCGCCCCCCTTAGTTACTGTTGCCAAGTCCGACAATAAGTGGATCAAATACTGCAGCTCCGCAGATTTCCGCGATGGAAAGAAGTAGACAGATGCGTGTCAGCGACATTTTTTGGAGCAATTCCTCCTCAATATGATCCCGATAGAGGCAAAAGGGTTACAGTATGCAGTGGAGGGATATATTAGTGTCGGCTCCGCTGAGCGAAGCGTAGCAGGGAACAAGGAGTTTGGAGTTTGGGAGAAGGTCCGGCGTCCGGGGACGCGTGGATCCGAGGAGCGGTGGCGGCGATGCGGTGTCCCTGTGAGCTGTCAGATGTCAGATGATCTGAGCTGCAGGCAGCTCTAACGGAGAAAAGCTCCCGGCGCTCTGCATCGCTTCAGTTTATCATCTCAGCTGAGTCTGTTTATAAAATGTAACTTTTTATGCCCGTGTTTACTTTTATTTTTAGTTCCCAGCCGGAGCTCAGCATTAATTCATCACGTGATCATGACACCACCCGTTGTTGCGCCAATAGGCTTAATGTGCGTTTATAAGACACACGGTTGAGGTGATATTACGCTGATTTGCCGGCACGGTGTGTCTATAAAGGGTCTTGGATAGTCTGGGAGGCGGACCTCCGCCCAGCCGCGGGCGGGGGGAGCACTCAGGCTGTTGCTGGTTGAGCTCGATGAGGAGGTTCTGAAGGGAAACGAAGGAGACACGACTACTATCGAGGCTAATGCTTAGTAGTAAATTAGGCTTAGCTTCATCATTTTGTTTGGAGTTTGCACTATATTCTAATTTTTCCAGTTTTCATCAGTATTTCCAAGTTCAGTTCAGTTCCACATCACATCACACCACAGTCCCAATCCAGTTCAAAGAACAAAATAAAATGCTCTAGACTGGGTTTTACTCATGGACCTCTCAAAGCAACAGAATCAGGGTTAAAAAAAGCAAGGAGCCTCTCTCAGCTCTTCTTAACTCCACTCATGAAGCAGCAGTAGCGATATCCAAAGGGGGTGATAGAAAGCCAGTGATCCTGATATAGACGTCAGCAGAGATAAATCCAATCAGGCATCACCAGCAGCACCGAGGACTTTTAGTGAACGAAAAGCAGAGGTCAGATGCCAGCAATTAACCTTCAGTCCTGACTGCTCAGCTGTGTTGTATAGGGTACTTCCTGTTTGAAGCTTTGTGCAGATTTGGATCGTTTTTGTTGGTCACCAAGGGATGACAAAATGACTCAAATGCAGGTTGGGAGGGGATGATGTTTCTCGCAGCAAACCACAACCACAGGTGAGGTGTTCTGAGGCCATGGGTAAACTGAGATGGCCCATAGCCCCCCTGTTGTGTCAATGTCAGATGTTTGGGAAACCAAGAAATTTCCCCTCATCATTTGTTTTGTTACAGATGTGCAGGACTTTGTCAAAAAACCTCTTCCTTCATTTTTTTAGTAGCCAGAAAACAGCGTTTCAAGCAAGAAATAAAATTTTCAAAAAATTTCCAGAATTCTCTAAAACCACTTAGAAGTTTACAATAACAACTTACTGCACCACATGCTATGGTCCTTGCCATTTTGGAGCCATTTTAGCTGCAAAAGTCTTTTCCTATAGAGGAAAAGAGAGTAGCCAGACCCGGGTCAGCTACTGATTAAACATCTTTCTACAGTGTACAGTTTGATGTTGGTTTATTTTCTGCAGATTGTGAGCAGTAGATTGTTTGACACAAATAATTTTAAATCACTCAGTTGAGAGATGGTCTTCTTGGTGTGCTCCAGGAAGTTAACCTCTCCGAACGACCTTTCAATGGATAACCAGGGATCAGCTCTGCAAGAGTAAGCGTGTTGACTTTAGCACAGCAGACAGAAGAATTTATAAGGAGCCAGAGCTCTGGCTGGCTCTTATCTGTGTTTATGATTGGCCTCTAAATAGCAATGTGTGGTTAACTCTTTCTGTGAAGTTAGTTTGGGGGTGCAACCCTCGATCAGAAAGGACACCCCACGGAGTCGATTATCCATCTATCATGATACAAGAGTTGGCTTCTGCCATTCTGAAGAGAAACTGTTCCAACCACTTAAGAGACATAGCCCACTAAAAACCAGTAACTAGTGAGTTTGGCTGGAATTTCTTGGGAAGCGAACCATTATGTCCAGAAATGGGACACTGAAGTGAGAGGGCCCCAGCTCTGGTGGCTATATCAGGAGGTCCTTAGGGACAGCCTCTCAGGCAGGAGACCAGATAAACTTGAAGTGTTATCCATTTAAGAGATTAAGATGCAGCAACTAAGCTGCAGCTGTTGCACACCTGCTTAGACTATATTAAAAACTGGATGGCTGGGAACTTTCTACAGCTGAATGAAGATAAGACTAAGATTCTCATCTGTACCCCAGACAAGCTGGTTCCCTTGGTCAGCTTGCTTCTCACACCAAAGCCTCTGTCAGGAATCTTGGTGTGACCTTTGACCCAGCTCTCACCCTGGATTCTCATGTCAGTTCTCTTGTTCGCCCTTCCTTCTTCCATCTCAGGAACATTGCTAAGCTGAGTCCCATTCTGTCCTGCTCTGAACTTGAGATTGTTATCCACACCTTCATCTCCTCACACTTAGACTACTGCACCTCGTTTTTCACGTGTCTGAGCAAAACCTCCCTGAACCGTTCACAGGTGGTCTAGACTCAGCCTGTGCTAGGCTGCTGACCAAATCCTCCAAACACACCCACGTCATATCACGTCCTCTTCCAGCTTCACTGATTGCCGGTTAACTTCAGGATTCATTTCAAGGTCCTGGTTCTGTTTTTAGGGCCTTACATGGACAAGCACCGTCATACATTGGTGATCTTCTCAGTCCCTACACCCCCAGCAGGTCCTTTTCTTGGCCAGGCAGTGTACATACAGTCAGGAAAATTATAGCATTTCTCAATCATGGATTCATCCAGGAATTACCTAATATTAACTATCCACACAATTATAAGAAGCTGTTTGGTGGGCTGGACAACCAAATGGCTGCAGGAATTCAAAAGCAGATTGACTACAAAAGAAAAAGGGCCTAGTATGAGATCTGTCAGCTGAATCTGTGGACGGGAGTTTAAAACTGCATCAAAACACTCACTGAACACGAAGCGTGGCTAAATCTGTCTGCTGTTCATAGAGAGTGAATAAATACTAGAGCAAGAACAAATGAGAAGATTGTAAAAAGGAAACTCACAAGAGAACAAGAACCTGCGGATCAAAACCAGATCGGTATAAACATTCTCAGCAAGGAGTAGAACCCGTTAATGGAAATGTGGCTGAGGGGAGGATTAACCATGGTGGTAGAACTGGGGCGTTGTTCAGGTAACTGGACCTTCACCAGGAAACACTGGATGAACCTGCTGACTTCCTGTTTGTTCATCAGAGCAACTGTCAAAGATCTGACCACATAGGACACATGCGAACACTTTGAGTCAATCAGATCATCAACATCAGGTCTGGACCAGGTCACTGATAGCTGCTAGGTCTGCACAGAAGAAAGGGAATCAGACAGACCTTGGTTGAGAAGGGGACTTCCAGACTCCACCAAAACCTCCACAATGATGCTTCTCACGTAGATCCTTCAAACTTCCATCAGCACTGAGCCGCTTGCCTGCCTGCCTGTTTGCAGAACTGTTCGTCTCTCACAGCAGCTCCTTAGTGGTTTTCCTGTGATCTGGTTTCCACTGAAAACACAGCCCATGTTGCTGTTGCTAAGCAACACATTCACACCATATTTTCTCTTTGGTACCACCTTAAACAATCCACTCCGACCTCAATCCACTCCAATCCGTGTTTTATAGGAAACACAGCAGAATACATGTTTTTTTAAAAGGAAGCCACTAAATACAGCTGATTGTCACTGATTCACACACACACACACACACACACACACACACACACACACACACACACACACACACACACACGCACACACACACACACAGACTCTGCACCATTCAAATGCATTAAGTATGTAGAGGGGGTGGAGCCTACTGTAGCATGATTGTTTAGGACTATTTCAGTTCTTCATGGGTTTCTAAAGTCAGTAAAACAAGAACTACTGAGAGAAATAAAACATTGAGTTCCACCTTATTGTTATTTAAAAAAAGATAAACACATCAGGTTGCTAGCTAAAAATTTAACTAGCACTTAACCATTTGGTGCAGCAGACTTTAGTCTTTGAAGATTAAACATTATTATATTACATACTAACCCTTATTGTCCAAAAGAAAAATAAAATGCAAAAGAAAAAAAAAAGGGTGTTGCTTTTTTTTCTTGGTGTGGACATTAAAATGTTAAATGTCCTCAGAATACTTTAACATTTTTGGCCTAAATTGCCAAATGTCCCTAACCCTAACCCTGCTCTCTGAGTGCATCATGTTTTCATCCAGCAGGCTAAAATCATCATGTTACCTGCAGCAGGTGATGGACTCCTTAACGTTTTCTGTCTGGGAGTAAACAATATAATACGAGGCTGAATAATATCATAAATATAATAGCTCATCAACAATAAACCATTCAGACAGAAAACCAGTCAGGCTGTTGGTTCCACTGATTGTTTAATTATTTCTATTTATAAGAGAACTTCTGGTAGCCTGGCAACCCATCCTATATGTAAATGTGTAGTCTGGCCATGACCCATAGATAGAACGCAGTCGTGGGGCGGAATCTATGGTTGTCCTTCGAACTGTCTCTGCAAGCAATTAGACAGCTCTAGGACCAATCAGAGCAACAAACAACATGACATGTTTATCGCTACAGACGTCAACGGGACAGTTCGCCATATACGCTAGAGGAAGAAGAAAATACATCCTTTTTCAAAATAAATGTGCTCATGTCTCAAAGAAAAGCCCAAATCTACATTGTCCAAACTCCAAAGTTGAAGCCAAAGTCATTTCAAATGAGTGTCATTCCTGAGCCATCTTTGTAGTTTTCTCCATCACAGCTCTGGTGTTGCCCAACAAACGTAGAGCGCTGTGATTGGCCAGACACAAAACTGTTCGGGCCAATGGTAAACCTGCTGAGGCTACAATGGAGCATGGCTAGACCGACCAGCAGAGCAAACTCTTTTTGCTACTGCTACGGTTGGTCTAAGGCCCTGTCCACACGTACCCAGTATCTCCCAAAACGAAGATATTTATCTCTGATTCGACCTGTCATCCACACAAAAACGCAGATTTCCACAACGAAAACAAATCTTTTTAAAAACTCCGGCCAAAGTGAAGATTTGCGTTTTCTCTGTTTTAAGCGTTTCTGTGTGGACAGAAATAACCGGAGTTTTAGGTTTCCCAACGTCACTGTCTGCAACAAAAATGCTGATGGCCCATGTGCGACCTGTGCTTACGCTACAACATGGATGCCCTCAGAGCTCAACATTCTCATGTGTCTTGTTGACTTTATGCTCCAAAACTACATTTAAGAGCAATTCTACCTCCTTATCGGTCCACACAAGCGAGCTAGGCACCATGTTTCATTTTTTGTTGAAGTTGAGCAGGAAGACTAAATGGACAGGATTCGAGGAACTACTGCCGCCTACAGGTCTGGCATGCCTATGAATGTGCTTAACAATGCACTCATGCATTGTTGCATTGCAGATTACATGTGGATGGAGTTTTTTCTAAAAAGGAGGTGCTGTGGACGCTATTTTTTGGAAGGGCGGATATTATTTAAAAAAAAAACCCAGCTACATGTGGACAAGGCCTAAATTTCTAGGCTACTGATCCACTCTAATACATAGCAAGTAATAAAGCCTTAGATTCATTCATTCATTAGACCTCACCCTCAGTAAAAGAGGCCCATCTCAAAGTGTTCAGGCAAACATGGTTTATTAAGTTATTGTTGCTGTTGTTTAAATTTAGCTAATTTCTGCCCATTCTGCATCCAAACCCTCATTCCACATAAATAATAGACGTCAGTGTGAAGATGAGCTGACAGGGACCTTTGTGTTCAGCACTGAATCAGCTCTCTGAGTAGCACCATTATGAGACCTTGGCCCTGACCCCTGCATGTTTCTGGTGTTTCGCAGGCAGAACCAACATCCTCCTGCAGAAAGTCTCTGGAACTATTCACCATCAAACATAAACCATCTCCTCTAGTCTCAGAGACACGTGGCGGCAGCAGTTATTAAAGCAAACTTCAAGACTGGCAACAAAATAATAATAACAATAAAAACACAGAGATGAGCTCAACACCACCTGACACACACACACACACACACACTTCCATTTAATTATGATCCAGGTGCCCTGGTTCTGATACCTGTTTTCTGCTGCCTGCATGTCGGACCCCCATCAGTCTGAGAGATCCAAGCTACCAGGTCGCTCTCCTTCAGCTGTGTGTGTGTGTGTGTGTGTGTGTGTGTGTGTGTGTGTGTGTGTGTGTGTGTGTGTGTGTGTGTGTGTGTGCGTGTGCGTGCGTGTGTGATCCTCTACTGGAAGGCCAGCAGGAACATGAGCACCACGTTGATGATGATGAGGAGCATCATGATGAGGAACACCACCACCTTCTGGGTGTCTGGGGGCAGATTACAGCGCAGGAGGGTGTTGAAGAACCCCATCTTCTGCCTGCTCCACCTCCCGGAGCCAGTCCCACGAGCCATCAGTCCCCAGGTCTCCTCCTCCTCCTCCTCCCCAGCACCCCTCCCCCGTCTCCTTTCCCTTAGTGCCAAACCTCCACACCACACCGCGTCTCCCCCTCCCCCTGCTTGACTCTCCCTGATGTTGTCTTGTAGAGATGCTCTCCACCTCGACTCGGCTCCGACCGACCCCTCTCCTGCTTCTCCTGCCACCTTGCCGATGCCAGCGGTCTCCTGGCCTGCAGCGGAGGCTCAGAGCCTGTTTCTGTTAAAGTGTAGATCCTCCCCTCCCTGCCGCTCTCCCACCTTCCTCTGAGGTCTCTTCTTTCTATCTGCAGCACGTTCAGGGCTTTTTCTTCTGGAGGATCCTGTAGTCTGGCTCTCCGTCTCAGTCAGCTTCTCAGGGTGAGGGCTGGGGGATGGGATGCAGGCTCTCTTCAGTACTTGATCATGCCTTCACCTTGTTTCCTTTCTTTCTCTCCGTCTGTCTGTGCATTCTTCCCTGGTTCTGAGAACACTCTAACCCACTGCGCCGTTTGTCCTCCGTCTCAGCAAAATGGATCTGAGCTACCTCAGCCATCCATCTCAACACCAGAATCATTCTTTTCCTTTTTTCACCCTCTTCCTTTTTTAGTAGGCCCACCCCTGCATCACTAGCAGCCAATCAGAATGCTCAGTGTTCAGCACATCCTGGATACCAGAGTAGTTGATGCAGGGTCATAGCAACCCCTGGGAAGAGAGGGACCGGAGCGCCGGAGATCACACAATGTGTGTGTGTGTGTGTGTGTGTGTGTGTGTGTGTGTGTGTGTGTGTGTGTGTGTGTGTGTGTGTGTGTGTGTGTGTGTGTGTGTGTGTGTGTGTGTGTGTGAGGGGGGGGGCTGTTTAATTAATTGTTTAAGTGTTTGGCCTGCACAGGTGAAAGTGGAAAAATTTGAATATGGTGCAAAGGTTTATGTCAGTAATTGAACTTAAAATTTTAGGTGAAGCTAATATATGATAGACTCATTCCATGCAAAAAGCTTTTATTTGTTATAATTGTGATGATTCTGGCTTACAGCTGATGAAAACCCCACATTAAAAATTTCAGACCATGAGAATATCATGAAAAGGTTCAATATTCTAGACTCAAAGTGTCACACTCTAATCAGCTAATGAATCCAGAACACCTGCAAAGGGTTCCTGAGCCTTTAGATGGTCTCTCAGTCTACGTTGGATTACTGAATTAAATTGACTTTTGCACCATATGTTCATTTTTACAGTTTCACCTGTATGTCTGTTAGATTCTATGTTATATGTATTCTTTGTATGTATTCTAGCATTTTGTCCACCATGTTTCAGCACTGTCAAACGATGGCTAGAAACAGCCATGGTACAAGAACTTCTGTTCCAAACAGCAGAAGGAAGTCCCTTCAAACAAAATTACCATTTGTGTTTTGTCATTTTGTTAAGAAAATTAAGATCTGAGGTCTGCAGCTCATCACAGGAGGACAGGATGAGTCAGACTTTTCCTGACATGCCTGCCCTCTTTTTGCAAAGGCAGCAGCTGACCTGAATGAATGATCGGACACAGACACCAGTTCCTCTCAAGAGACAGCAGATATTAAATGTTAGGTGCAACTTGCATCGTTTGAGACTCTGATGCTTCCTAGCCCAGTAGGAATTTACATTAACATTACAGGTTTGCCTCTAAATGCAATAATTTACCTTTTTTACATGCAGGACAACTGGATAAGCACTTTTTGTTTGGAGGGAAAGAAAAACATGTTCCTCTGCAGTCCTCTGTGAATTAGACTTATAAAATCTAAGTTACACTGGCAATTACAGATGAATCCTTTAGTGAAGTTGTGACTGAGTTTCAGCCAGTCGTGAAACATGCTGGTGTTGATTGTCTAGGAAATAAAGATGCTTTTGATAAGCCCAAAAAAGAATGTTAAATTGAGTTAAAAATATTACTAAAGTAGCCATTTATTATTTGTTTTATTTAGATAAAATCCAATCTTATTGTAGAAAACCTGCATGGAAAAGAATCAGGCTGGTATATTAGAGTATAATTACAGTAAAATGAGTCAACTAGAGAGTGCAGTTGTTGGGCCACAAAATCAGTGAGTGCATCTCTGGTAAAAATAAACATGTTGCATCTGACATGCAGATATGTTGCTATGGAAACACATTTCAGATGGACCTAGACAAACCTTCCAGATACAGGGGAGAGAAAACGAAATCAGGACTGGGTCACAGCGTTCTGATGTCCATGCAAGCAGCACATTCCTAAAGTTATTGGTTTATGTTGGTTTTCATTTCTGAAACGTTATCAGTCAAAATTGTGTTCATGTATTCAGCAAACAGACGCTTTTGTCCAAAGAAACGCACAAATGACAAGGTAAAATATAAAAAAAAAATATTCCCTTAAAGCTAACAATAAACTACTTTTAGGGAAGAACTGTAGTCAGGCTTAGAGTAGGGGAAGGATGTACTGGGACTGAAACCACTAGAGCACCTCTGCTGATTAACTGATTAGCAGTGTCTCTATTAGTTTATATTTAATAAATAAATCATGCTTTATTATTTAAAGTATAAAAGTGAGCACCTCATTGATTGCTAGCTGCTCTCCACCTCCTCCTGGGTGTCCATACCGATGTCCAGAACTGTGAAAGTCTTCATACAGAATATCCTCTTTACTGCAGAGTTCATCACAAAACACGGACTTCTCTGATGCTCCGTCAGGAACCACCACCGCTGAAACAAGGAGGGGACAGAGACAAGATTCAAATATAACAGATTTCAGGTATGAATTATGGTGTTTTAATCAATATTAACCAACTATTTCACTAGATCAAACCAATAGGAAATATCACACACACACACACACACACACACACACACACACAGTGGCTACCCAAATGATGAGGTACACTAAAGAAGTTAAGAGGCCCAATCAGATTTTCTCCAGGTTACCAAAGTCTCAGTAGTACAACATAGTAAAAGAGAACTGGAGAACATTGGAGACATAAGAGTCAAACACAGTAAAGTCCTACAGTACACATCAGAGTAGAGATCAGATACAACATCCAAGAGCACGTCATCTATCCTGATCAAAACTTTAAGACCACTTGAAAAATGTCCAAAAATCTTATTTTGCACAGTTGGATCTTAACAAGGTTCCAAGTAGAGCTGCAACAAGAAATGAGAGTGAGACAAAACGTTTTCTGAGCAGCAGTTTACTGAAAACAAGGCTTAGCCCCACCGTTATTCTTGACCACTTCAATAATCTGTTGCAGCCTGCTTGTTGCAAGCGTTTCCATGATTTGAGTGTGAAGACAGCCGCATGAAGGGCATCTACTTTCTGGAACTGTTGTCCATTTTTGTAAACTTCCCTTGTCCTTCATCCCCAAAGCTCTCAATATGAGGGGTGCTCTCTGCGACATCTGGACATAACCAGCAGCCGTTTGACATACCTGCACCTGCTGAAGCTTCAGTGTTCCACTAAAGGAAAAAACAACCCAGACCATTATGGCACCTTCACCAGAAGACATCTCAGGTTGGATCTCCTTGTCATGCCAGTAATGCTGGAAACCATCACGGCTACATTTCTTCTCATCAGAGAATAAAACCTTTCAATGTCCTATGTTTGGTGCATTCTTGCAAAGTCCAAATGGTCAGTTCTGTGGCATTCAAGGAGACAAAGCCTTTGAAGACTTTTTTGTTTTCGAAGCCCTTCGGTCTCAGATGTTGTCTGATAGTTATGGGGCTGCAGTTGGCACCAGTAACTGCCTTACGTTTTTTTGCCTTTGAGGTTCTGCCTCAAGTGGAGGAATTTAAGTATCTTGGGGTCTTGTTCACAAGTGAGGGAAAGATGGAGCAGGAGATCAATAGGCGGATTGGTGCTGCATCGGCAGTGATGGGGGCGTTGTACCAGTCTGTCGTGGTGAATAGAGAGCTGAGCTGTAAGGCCAAGCTCTCGATGTACCAGTCGATCTACATTCTAACCCTCACCTGTGGTCACAAGCTTTGGGTAGTGACTGAAGGAATGAGATCACAAATACAAGCGGATGGATGGATGGACGACCAACATCTATCTATAGGTCGTGGTCAGACTATATATTTACATTAACAGGATGGCTTGCCAGGCTAGTTAGTAGGAATGTGAGGCATGAGAAGGCGCCACCGGGTCTTTGACATTGTCCCACACATGTTCAACCTACATCATCATCGGCTGTTGGCGCTCTAGCCTCCTTTTGTTTAGAAGTTTAAACATTAACATCAAATAAAATCTGACATATCTGGGTAATAGAACTCTGAGAAAGTTCCTCTGGTCGAGTCCAATCAGAATGGACAAGTCCATGGTCCAGTGACAGAGTAGTTTGAATTAGATCATAGAAGGGACTGTGTGTGCATGTGTGTGTTGTTTCAGCTTTAGTAGCTACAACACAACCACCTCGGGCTGAGAGCTGCTCTAAGACTCTTTATTAGGTCACCCAGCACAGACAACTTTGTGATGGATGTTTCAGGACATTCTTCCCTAGCCTTGTTTCGGTTTCCTAACCACAGAGTGTGTGTTTGGACGTCCCAGAGTGTTCATATCCTTCCTTACACTTATAAATTAAACATGAACTCTGTAGAAACCTGTGGGTGTAGATTCTCAATGTGGAACAAAAATAAATTGATTTAAATGATTGCTGTGGCAATAGAACAAGGTGAAACCATTGTCTGGTTGAACGTTACAAAGAGTTGCAGAGGATATGGAAAACCCTAACCCCAAATCAAATAGCTTTTTTATACTATAATAGTTGTAGGCATCAAATTTGACTTAATGGGGTCCTGGAGTTCAAAACCGCATTGGTTTTTGATGAGTATGGGAAGCTTGAGCCATCTCCAACCTGCTTTCTTATGCAGATCAGTAATGTAAAGGTGAGGGGGAAACTGTTTGTTCTGAGAAAAGCTGCTTTAGCATGTCATATGCTTAGACACACCCCTAAATTTGCATGTCCCAACTCATTTCAACAATGTGAGTGAATCCTAATAAGAACTGACTAGGTTCAGTACTCTGATTTAAAACCATCCAGTGTCATTATAATAAAACTTTGCAAGTAGATTCAGAATTTATCTCAAAACATCCTCTCTGTACCTCTGAAGCTTCAGAATCTGAAAAGGAGATAAAAACCTGCAGAGCTTCTAATGGAACATTTTGCCTGAAGGGGGATGGGGAGGAGGCTGGTATGCAGCAAGTCCTCACGACACTAAAACATTTCTACTGAGAACAAGCTAAAATTCACCTTATTGGTACACAAACCTATTTTCTGTTGGTTTCTGCAAACTTTTGTCTTCTATACAATTCTATGTAGAATCAAGTAAAGAAATGGCATCTATGTTGCTGGTTGTGATGTGCATACAGGTTTTTTATGTCACTGTCTGTGAGTTCAGATGTATTTATTGGAACACTCCATATATTACAAAATAAGTAGGTACCCCTGTGTAGACGTGGGAATCTCCAGTCACCTCGCCATTTCTTTACTATTCAGATATTTTGACGTGGATATTCTCCTGTATTCATTTAAAACTAACAGTCCATTTATGTTCACAAGCACTGGTAAAGAACTTGTCAAATTAAAATTGATTTTGGCAATCTTGTATCCCAGTTATAAAAATTTGATCAGAGGTTGTTGACAAAAGAGATTGTAGAATTATCTGTAGACCATGGCCATTTCTCAATACCCAAGTACGGTCTTGTGTACTTGTCAAGTAAATTCTTGGCAAGTCCAACACAAAGTGTGTTCTACCAAGTACGGGAGGATGAGAGCATTTGGATCAGAACCATACTCCATTATGTCGTGGCAACAAGTGCAGCGTTTTGATACAGTTAAAAAAATGACCTAAAATACAAAATAAAAGTCTAGTTTGATGCATCCTTGATACAATGGGCGGAACAAGAACACATACGGGAACTTTGAGTGTACTAGGATACGTACTTAGAATTGGAACAGTACATGGCCCAGTGCTGATGACGTTTCACGAGTATGCGAGTACAGTAATTACAGTTAAGACAAGTACGCATATTGAGAATCGAGAATGGGAACTATGTGTTTA
Source organism: Aphyosemion australe (assembly GCA_006937985.1). Lineage (NCBI taxonomy): Eukaryota > Metazoa > Chordata > Actinopteri > Cyprinodontiformes > Nothobranchiidae > Aphyosemion > Aphyosemion australe. The sequence goes on from SSNS01000055.1 coordinate 1,351,014, forward strand.
AAGGCTGTTTCCATCCAGACCAGCTTAGATGTTACACACTCTGAGCCTGATCACTGCTGTGTGTTTATGAAAGAAACTGAGTAAAGCTTAAAATGTTAACTTGATGACTTTTCATTTTTCTTTTAATGTGATTTTGGTTGGGTTAGGCATCACTAGCTCCTGTTAGCATAAAGCAGCTAACACTTAGTGTGTTTCTCCATGTTAATATAAATATTACCAAAGCATCTGGTGTCACTATGACTAATGCAGCATTGTTTATGTTATGTTTCTGTTAATACTTGTGATGCTGATAATCATCAGTTCATCTCACACATTAGTATTCTGAGCCTCCTCTCCCTGTATCATGTTAGTAATGGAGGAATATGGTCCTCTATCAACATATTATCTGTTCAGAGCTCTTATTAAAGCTGTTATAGCAAATTTGGAAAACAAATTAGCTTAAAACTTTGTTTCATGCTTCTTAACAACGTTTTAACATTTTATAGCTGTAAATATATTGTGGAGATTAAAAAAAAACAATCAAATTAAGAAAGTGGTTCTCTTGCATTTGTATAAAATCCTTCGCCAATAACACAATTTGGACCGAAAGCAACCATTGGACCATTGAGTTGTCAGTCTTGCCGAACCGCAACACTTCCCTGGGTCCTCCATTCATTACACACTAGGGCTGCTCAATAATGGCAAAAATGATAATCGCAATTATTTTGACTGAAATTGAGATCTCGATTATTTAAGTTAATTTAATTTAACATTGATTTTATTTAGGTATTTATTCGGTCATACAATTGCACAGGGCACAATCAAATCAGAGGAAAAGAAAATTAAATGAAAAAAAGAAACAAGATAATCACAAAAACAATTTCTGATTTCTCATGTAAAAGAGCCACTGCACTTACTCATAGTTTATGACCTAAAGGGTCTAGGCTGAATTTTAACTTATTTAAGTCTACCCAAGACATACCCAATTTATACAACAAATGCTGAAAATACTGACAACAAAAAGAGCTACACAGTGCAAACATCTGTAATATAAAAATAAATAGAAACATAAAGTTCTATGTTGTAGTGAACTTCCACTTGCATAATACATTAGTCCTGTCAGCGGTGCCATAGGGGAGTGTACAGCAGCACGATGCATCGTGTCGCTCGGATAAGAATTGATGATTATTTATCAGTGTGAGAAACTGGGGGTGTGGCCCGAGAGTGCAGGAAGACAGTAAAATGCGTCTAAATCCACTTCAGATATGCCTCACTGTCTTGAATTTATTTAGCTTGTAAACAACAGTTTTTTAGCGAGTGAGATCCACCAAGAAAGGTTTATGTTTGGTCAGTGGATGTAATGTGATCATGCTGCACATGAGCACATCGTTCCCTTTCCTAATCTCCAGAAGGACAGTCCGGAGCGCAGTTGAGTGTTTTGCTAACTTGTAGGGAATATCGGCGACAAAGTTAAACAGAAAGTAGCTAAGAGTTATCAGAAATGTTGCTAAGTTGTTCGTTAGGTGTTTTTAGGAAATAAAAGTCAAGAAGGGGGTCTGAAAAGTTGTTAGAAATAGCGACAAAGTTGCTAAGTTGGCAATTTATTGTGCAGCCCTATTACGCACTCACGTATTTAGCACCAGAACACCACTGGTGTGAGAGGTTCTCCGCTCAATAATATCAGAGAAGGAGAAACAGCCGGCTGCTACCACTTCAACTTTAGGACAAACTACCAGAGTCCCAAAAAGAAAAACACCATTTGAAGTCACGGACAACAAAAAACGTTTGGATCTAGAAAACAGCGACTGGTGTTTAGCGCTCTCTTGTTTCCTCTGGTAATGTGGATTTCTGGTTTCGGTGGACGCAGAACCAGGAAAGATACCCGAGGGGAGGGGTGAGTGTTCCGTACCTAGCTTGTTCTGATTCGCTATAGCAGCTTTAAACCTAAAGGTTCTTTTATCTATGCAGCTGTTTATGCAGAAAAACTATTTTTTTACATAGTTCATTAGCTTGTAAAACAGAAAACTGTTTGAAAATCTAAGGGTAGATATCTTTTTGGAATTGTAATAAAATCATCTTTTCAGTGTAAATCATGATGATATGCCACATAGACCTGAATGTAACATGTGATTATGCTGTACCAATACAACACGACTCTATGCTGCATCCACACACACACGCATGCACTCGCACACACACACACACACACACACACACAATGACAGCGCTGAAACAGAAAGAACCAGTCAGAGGGCCTTAGAGTGTTTCCTGGTTTCACTCTGATCAGCTGATGGCTGCTGATTCTGAATGCTCTGGTCACATGACCACAACAGGAAGTAGGGAGCTACGAATCAGGAAGGATGGATAGATATTGGGATAATGGAATGGAGGGATGGAGGGCAGGCACACACTATGGTGGAACATGGAAAGCTTCTCATAGAAAAAATAAGTACAAATACTGACTGATTAAACAAAGTAACAAGAACCTATAAGGATCTCTCTCTCTCACACACACACACACACACAATATTTGTGAGCAAATTTGGAGTTTCTGTGTCAGAGACGGTAGTCCATGGGGATCAGGATTTGTAAGATAAGAAAACAAATGTATCCAACCATCAGGTCACCATCTGATGACCTTTTGCTTCTGGACACTGACCTTCAATTCCTTCTTCCAATTTATCAAATCAAAATACAAAAACTTCCATTATGAAAGTAATGCGGCTTTAGTGACAGCTTCTACACGAGTCCAGAGACAGGTTCTGAAGTTTTCCAGGCAGCCCAGTTGAATCCTGAACACAGCCCAGATGAAACCTCTCTAATCTGGTCATCAGGACCAAACTACCAACCAGCATCAGGACCCTTACCTGTGGTGGAGTGCAGACTCTCCAGGCTCCAGTAGCGGGACAGGATCCCCTTCAGAGTTCCTCCTAGACTACCTCCTCCTCCACTTCCACCCGTGCATCCACCCATCCTGAGACTTCCGTCCCCCATTGGGTCCTCCTGTCTGCCTACCGGGCTCCCTCCGTCGGACCCAGATCCCGGAGACAACCCGGAGCTGCCGTTGCTTCCGCTGCTGTCCCCGGGCACCGGCACGCCCCCCTCTGAGACATGCTGGGTCCGCATCCCAGTGTGGACACAATAGGAGGGGGTCAGAAGTTCGCAGCAAGGACTGAGGTAGAGAGGCGGTTTCTCTTCCTCTGACAGAGAGAAACAAGGAGGAGGCGCAGCAGAGGGCCTGCTGATGTAGATCCGCCTCAGTATCAGCTGGTCTAAGCTCCAGCTGAGTCCTCCTGGAGCGAACCCGGACCCTCGGAGCGCAGCTCCTGTCAGCTGCAGCCGCGCTCGGTCTCTAAAGTGCTATCGGATCAGCATTGCTTCATGTCTTCACATGAACTCACGCAGCTCTCCCCCTTCTCCCTCTCTCTCCCTCCCAGGCTCACATCAGTGGGGGTCCTGCTGAGGGGGTTTGTGAGGGCCAACCGCGCGCTCTGCCTGCAGCGACACAGTGTCTCTACTAATGGACCCAGAGTCCAGCTCTCCCTGCTCACCTCTCAGACAGAACAGCCACGGTAAACAACCAGAGCTCTTCTTTCTTGTTTTTACATCCTGCCACTGAAATCCCAACCCTTTGGTCCTCCCTGGTCCAAGAATCAGGTCAGTCCTTCCCCGGATAAACACGATGTGTCATTATTTAGAATCAGGCCAGAAGAAGAGGAATAACTGAGTCATCCCAGGTTTAATCAGGGGCAAAACTTAAGATTCATCTTATTCTTTTGTGAAAGTTTTAAATAGCTTGCGTCATTCAAGATTGATGAGCTAACGGCTAGTCTGAGTGCTCCAGTGTTTCCTCTAGGGGGCCCTCTGCCCCGGGAGCATCATTTGACTACTACGCCCTTGTCCAGACCAGTTGACCTGATGCTCCCGGGTCAGAACGCCCCATCCATGACATTTCCCAGATTTATGGTTTTTCTGAACTCAGCCAGACGCCAATGTCTTGTATTCTTGACGCATGTGTGTGTGTGTGTGTGTGTCTGTGTGTGTGTGTAGGGGGGGATGGGGTTGGCTGGGAGGGGGTATTGAGGGTTATGTGGGGTTATTTTAATCTGTACTGCACTTTGAGCTGCTTTCAAAGTATGAAAAGTGCATTATAAATAAAATTTGATTGATTGATTGAATAAACAAAAACAGATTATATATTTTATAGTACACTAAGACCACAAACAGAAAAAAACAGAAAGACATAAATGCAGATTAATTAATTAATTAATTAATTAATACATTATTTGGTATAATGAAAACATGATACAGGGGAGGAGACAATAAGTTGGTGTTGAGAGTTTATTGATGAAGAAAATACAAATAGGATTATTCTGACCTTTTGCATTAGATTCTTTAATTCCTCACATTATTAGAAAGGGAAACTTTGTCTCCTTTTGAACTTGGTATTTGTAAGAAAAATGTGGTTGTATGTATGTATATATTATGGAGGTTATATTGTTTCTTTATTAAAGGTTGAATATGGAACATTTTAATTAAAAGCTTTTTTTTTTAATAATACCTCCACTGGGCGCTTAGAAGTGTATAGAATGAATGTACAGTTTTTCCTTTAAAAGCAATATTTAAAAAAATAAATAATAAAAATGTTATTTTGACACGTCACTGGGTTTATGTTTACATTTACCAGCCACTAGAGGTTCAATCAAAACGTTTTTCTTTCAAAAAGAAAAAATATATAATATTTAAAACCGGAGGTTTTGTTTGAGTGAAAAATTATTTTATTTTGAAAACCTGAAATTTTGTTTGAGCATCTTAATTCTTGGGTTCATTTCAAACTCAGTCTTTTGATTGAAATGAAACTTGCTTTTCATCTGGGGCCTTGTTGTAGCTGTTGAAAGACCTCTCTTCATGGGCCAGTGTCTCAGAAGCTTTTATTTATTTATTTATTTTTTGTTTGTTTTTTGCTTGAAAGGTGGAGCTAGACGTCTTCGTTTTCATCCTTTTACTTATTTATAGAGCTAAAGCAGAGAGGAGGCTGGTATGAAGGCAGTCAGCTGTGCTCTCTTGTAGGACCATACTTTCTGCTGCAGAACCACCAGACCACTACTACTGTTAACAGGCATGTCATTTATGTAGGAATCTCTATTTTAAAATACTCTGTCACATTATCTGCAAAAGTGAATCCACAAACCATCTTCTGTTTGCATATTTCTGAATATGTCTCAGTGATGATGCGACAGCCATCAATTGAGCCAGCCCAGCAAACCCGGTTGATGCACGATGCAGTGAGGAAGCATCCCAAAGCACTCTCTGCAGACCATCCTGTACCATGTTCCACTCAACTTTAACATACATCAGAACTCCTCCAGGCTTGTGTTATTTGTGGAGATAAAACATCAACGTTGCAAGAGGGGACTACTGTTGTTAAAGACTTTTCTCCCTGGTCCTGCCTCCCACATGCCTCCATCTAAAAGGCTAGGTTATCCTGAGTTATCTCTGTAGTTATGCTGCTATAGGCTTAGACTGCTGGAGGACATACTGACCACTTTCCACACACTGCTTCTTTCTTCTAGCACTACTCTCTAATTGCATTATTTCCTGTTACTTCAGCTGTTAACTTTATTTTCTCTCTGTTTTTTTCCCCAGAAGAAGCTACACTGGTGTACTGCTGAGCTGTGGTGGCCTCATGGAGGGGGCCATCGGCTGGCACACTGCTGCCAACCACTTAACATTCTCCCTCTAATGATATTGCATTTTACTTTCTATAACATAGACATATATATAACAATGTGCTACTACTAGTTCACCTGTTGAATCCATTATAGATTCACTCAAGCCCTTTTTATAAGACACACCATGCCGGCAAATCAGCATATTACCGTCTTATGAACGCGCCATGGCAGCATGGTGTTGTGGGAATTTTGCGGCATTCATGTCGCCACGCTTGATAGTAATATTGCGGCTTCGCCGGTCTTATAAACGCACATTAAGCCTTGGCGCAACAGAGGGAAGTGTCATGACCACGTGATGAATTAATGCCGAGCTCCGGCCGGGAATTATATTGAAAATGAAAGTCAACACGGGCTTAAGTTTTGTTAAGTTTGTTAAGTTTTTGTAAACAAAATCAGCTGAGATGATAAACTGGAGCGATGCAGAGCTCCAGGAGCTTCTCTCCGTTAGATCTGCATCTCAGATCATCTGACAGTTCACAGGGAGGACAGACACCTGTAGGAGCTACTTGTGAAAAAAACTTAACGAGCACGGCTTCGAGACTCAAGTCTCAAGTGACAGCGCAGAGACCACCCCCATAACCCCTTTATGCCACCATCGCGTAATCTTTTATAAAACAGACATAATTGCGTGACATTACCTCCACGGTCTGAGCTCTTATAAACGACCTAACGCTCCCTGATGCCGCCTCAGCGTTGCGGCAAATTGGCAGCATTGTTTTATAAAAAGGGCTTCAGATAAACACAAAGTTTCTCTTTGTAAATAGAATATCTACTAAGAAATCACAATGTAGACATAGAAACACTACTTGGTATATATGTTGTGTGTGTGTGTGTGGGGGGGGGGGGGGTTGTGCCTGTCCTTGATCTAAAATGAGGATTGCTTTTTAAAACAGAACTATGACTTAAAAGTCATGATTGTGTTTTGCTTTATTTCACAATATTTGTCAGACTCCCTGTGAACATAAGATTATATGAACAAATGATATGCCTCACTCTACAACAGACATTCTCAATCCTAGTCCTGGAGGGCCGGTATCCAGCATGTTATCGTTGTTCCTCTCTTCTAATGCACTTGATTCAGTGGTTGAATCACCTGTCATCAGGCTCTGCAGAGGCCTGTTAATCACCTGCTCATTGAAATCAGGTGTGTTCAAGCAGAGAAACAACTAATGCTGGGCTTACACCTACAGACTTTGAAAAGATTTTGAAAAGACTCCAAAAGATTATCAGCTCACATCTAAAGACAGTTTTTAGTCCTAGACTAGTCTCAGACTAAACGCTGAACCTTGTAGGAACACTATTACACGACTACAACTAGATTATTTTAGCATTTTATTCCCGCTAATGCTCTGCAGAAGTTTGAAATGGAGGAGAAGCAGCTTTTAGCTACTGGCTTTTGCCACTGCAGTCATTTGTAGCGAAAAGAAACAGAAGAGAAAGCGTCAGAGAATATGTGCACTTCTTTCCGTTCTCCACCTTGTCGTGGTATGAATGGCAGTTTACATCAAAAAGACATGGCTGCTCTGCCCACAGCTCGACCATGCGCTCCTCTCTCCACGGTCCACTTTCACCTGCTTGGATCTCTTATTTCAACGTCTGTAGACATGTTTGTGTTGTTATGACTGACGGAGCTTCCTGGTTCCACTGTGAGAACGTATTTCATTGGTTGTTGATTGTTGTACGTCACTACGACTACACTCCGACTAGAGACAATATCTAGCATGATGGAAGTGAAAGACTAGAGAAAGACTGGCAAAAATCGGGTCGCCGACAGCAGATTATCACATTACATTTAACGATAGAGACGATGGGAGCGCGCAGAGACGCCGATGAGATTCCTAAAGACTGCCAGTCTTTAGTCTGAGACCGTGAAAATCCTTAGGTGTAAGCCCAGCATAAAACATACAGGATACCAGCCCTCCAGAACCAGGATTGAAAACCCCTGCTCTACAATATGGCCACTTCAAATGTAGTCAAATGACACTGTTCAGAATGCATCAGTGACATCCTTACAACTTGTAGAGTAACATTCCTGTCTGTGATCCTTATATCTTTGCAACTTACCTTCTCAGTGGCCTAGTGGTATGAGTGTCCGCCCTGGGACTGACAGAGCAGGGTCATACCAAAGACTTTAAAAATGGGACCCAATGGTTCCCTGCTTGAAGCTCAGCATTAAGGGGTTGGATTGGGGTGTGAAACCAACAATAGTTCCCGAGAGCAGCCACTGCTGCAGCTCACCGCTCTCCACTGAGATGGGTCAAATGCAGAGATGTAAACAGTGTGTGATGATGACTAATGGAACTTTAACTCATACAACTTATGAGATGGGACAAGAGCTGCTCCATGAGGAGATGAACTTATATGTTTTAATCAAAAATTTAATTAAGCTTTCAAAAAAAAAGTGATTTTATTGAGCTCAACAAGAGGAATGAATCAGAGCAGAACAGTTAGACTTTGGGCAAGAGACACTGATAATTTAATGTCAGTCTCTACAAAACGTGCCAGTAATGAATTATAAACCTTACAAAACTAACAGTAACTGAAACTTCATCTACAAAGCAAGACAAACAAAACTACTCTATCTTTTTAATCTGTGCATTATAAATTCAACATGGCACATAATTCAGCAGATTTCAAGGGTATGGAGGTCCTCCATAGTGATGTACACCACCTGAAATGACACAAATGATCACTTCACCAAACACAAAATACTTCATTGATGACATCCAGGATCACTGGATAAAGACTTCAGGACCTGGATGTCAGAAACCTGAGTCAGCATCATTAGCACTGTAGTCTGAAAGATGATAAACCCGTGGTGATGTTGATCAAGTCCATACCGCTACTGTCAGCAGTAGAGCTGGGTACCAAAACTCTGTACCTCTTTAACACCGACCGAAAACATTCAGTTAATAAAACATCTCATTGTTCATGGCGTCCATTTGTGAGCCAAAGCATGTGCCGTCTTTGACTGAAATAAAAAAGACAGACCCAAACCACAACATTCCTCCTCCACTGCACTCCTGTAAACTGGTGTAAATCATATCACTCTGGCCCAACACAATTCATTCAGCTGAAAACCTTTGAGTCCATGTCCACCATTGTATATTCTGGTGTGCCCCAAGGTTCTGTCCTGGGGTCTTTTCCGTTTATAATCTATCTTTTTTCACTTGGCAAAAAAAAATCTTCATACTGTTTACTTTTGTTTTGCACTAAAAGATAAATGCTACCTTTTAATTTTGTATACAGAGATTTAAATTGTGTGTCATTTTCTTGCTCTAAATGGACAGATGTTTGTTAAACTATAGTTTACTGTTTGCACTGAAAATGAGCTGTTTTTGCCTAAATTAATGAACAGAAAAAGTGAGAATACAATCTGTCCCAGTTTGTGTTTGTTTGGCTGGAGATCTGTTGACCTGTACTGGATTACTTGTTCAGCTGAACTCATCTCCTCTTTCACGTATCTGGATAAGTTTTGCAACTGTGTTATGTTCCTATTTTTTCTAAAATATTAAAAGCTGAAAGAGCTGTTGTGTGTAAAGCCTCATTTACACCAAGTGCAGAACGAATGCAGATTGAAATCCGTGCGGCTTCCGCAAAGACTGACGCACTTACACCGGCTGAGGTGCGATGCGGATCTGGTGGTGCAGAATCTTTTCGCATAGTTTCTATTTTTTCTGGACGCCGTATGCAGATCGCTGAAGTTGTATCAAATACAGGCCATTTACCAAGTTGAAGAAATTATATGAGCCTAACAGGACGTGTGCCAGCAAGATGCATCCTGTTTATTTCACATTAAAACCCATGCCACATCATTCTGTCCAGATCCTTTTGTTATTATTAATGACCGAGTTATCGTTTCACAGTGTATGAAGTGTTCATGAAGATAAATGTGGCTTTTGTGTACCAGCTCCTGTCTGTACACGTAGTTATAAATTCACGTGAACTTGCGTGAACAGGTATTTAAACTTTCAGGAGAAATTAAGCACACGATCTGCAGTTGATGTAAATGGTGGTCCGTCCAGAAGCCAGATTCCCGTCCGCATCTGTTCTGCACTCTGTGTAAATGAGGCTTGAAGCAGACGTTATGTACCCCTCTATCTTACTGCCATGACTGATTTAATAAAACTGATACAAAAATCAAAACTATTCACCTTACTTTCATTTCAAAAATGCTTGAGAAGGTAGTCTCCCAACTTCCCGGTCACCTAACCATAACCTCTACAACCATCCCCTCCAGAGTACAAACAATCACCAATGATCTTCTCATGGAATATTACTCTGGTCAAGGGGGAGAGGCGACTGTCCAGTGATCAGAAAGTGAGCAGTTGGATCCCAAGTCCCAGTGAGCCACATGTCCTTCAGCAAGAATCATGAATCCCAAAGTTGTACCTATGAGCGCTGTACATATGGCAGCCCAGTGCTCCTCGGGGATGAGTCAGATAAACAATTTTCTGCCCTTGACTTCTTCATTACTCTCCAAACATGGTGAAAACTTCACTAACATCCTTCAAGCTGGATCCCGAGTGTCATTCCAGTTCTCCTTTAGGACAAATAAATGGAGACCTTGCAAAGGGAGATTGAAACTCTGTCAGTGAGAAATTTGCAATAAGGCATTGAACAGCAGGAGGAGGAATGATTGGTCAACAGGATACTGGAGGTGAGGGGTAAGCTTCTTTTTTGGGTGAATAAAGGCCTGAGAGAATTTTCCACGTAGGGAAGTTGCATATGATTGTATTTGGTGTTCAAACACTTATAAAAACAAAGCATCATGAATGAGGAAATTCCTCAGAATAAAAATGATTGACTTTTACATTCCTCTGCAAATATAGTGGTTTCTTCATGAACACACATACCTATAATGGATTGTGGTAGACCCGTCTGGAAGTAACAGATTGAATCAATTCCAAATCGTTCGTGTAAAAAGGTGTTGTTCTATGTGCCAGGCTGTCTTTCTTATTTTAAGACCCCGAGGTCAGGAAAATTCTCTGTTGTACTGATGCCACTGAAGGCAAACAACAACATAAAACATTGGACCTTCCTATTTTTCATGACCTGAAACTTTACTCTGTTTGTATGCCACAAAAACTAAAATCACAGACGTAATAAATTCTGAGAATAAGGACTTACATTACTGTGGCAGGGGTTTGGGTGATCACAGACATCCTTTGGGAAGGCAGAGCGCACCAACATCTTCACCTCCTCAGGGAAAACATAGGTGGGATGAGTCTGACTCCCCTTCCTAAAACCAACCCTGTGAAGGTTCTTAGATCAAACACACAAAAAACTTTTAGAGATAAAATTCTATTTCATGACTTCTGGTGAAGACTAAACCATGATAGCTGCTAGAAAGTACAGGATTTTAACAGAGTTCTTCCTGCTGTGCTAACCAGGAGTTACTACAGATAAATACAAGCGCAGGAACGACAACAGACCTTTACAGAAAGTAGACAAACGGAATTCAAAAGGTCAATGTATCTACTCATGGTGGGGATTCAATTCCCAGCTGTTTTCAGAAACAGTATTTGAAGAAAAATTACAATTTATTTTTAAATGTCAGTAAACCTTGCAGTACATATATGTATACATGGCAGGAGTAAGCTGTTTTTTTGGCGTTAAGGTTTAAAGGGCCTGTATCATGCTATTTCACCTTCCAGAGCAACGATAGGCACAATATATAACATTTGACCGTTGGCACTTTTGAGATGTCATTATTTTCATTAGTTCAGTGGCCTAGTGGTATGATGTCCACCCTGGGACTGGGAGATCGGGGTTCAAATACCAAAGTCTTTGAAAAAATAGGACCCAATGCCTCCTCGCTTGACACCCAGCATTAAGGGGTTGGATTGGGGGGTTAAACCACCAAATAGTTCCTGAGCGCGGCCACAGCTGCAGCTCACTGCTCCCCACTGGGATGGGTCAAATGCAGAAATGTAATTTCACCAGTGTGTGATGATGACTAATGGGATTTTAACATTTAATGTTGAAATGGCGCCAACTTGAAGACGTAATCCATCTCAAAACCAACTTCTGTACTGGTGGTTATTTAACAAACAGTCTGTGTCACATTCTGGCTTAAGTTTTTGAGAGCTCTTTAAGACAAAATCCAACCATTTCTACAGATTAAACTCTTCTTCAGGAAGACTGGAAAGGGATCCTGTTTTTTTGCTTTTCGTGTCAAGTCCGGCTGTAAAGCAATCAGAATTGATGTTTGAGTGCCAGAAAACAAGCCTTACTCTCACAGGTGGAGTGTTATAGATTCAGCTATAATGACCCACCTGATATCAAAAGACACGTACAAATACCTGTAGCTAAGAAATGAAAGTGGCAAAGAAATTGATCCTTCAACATAAAGAAGTGGCTGGTTCAAATTACAGTTAAATAAATATTAAAAAGCACTGACCAGCTTTCTCTGCAGAAGTCGGTAGACCTTCTTACGACGGGCATGGTCACTTCTAAGGCGTTTGGCAGCGTGGAGTAAAGATGCAATCCAAACAGGAAGTCTGAAAAAGTTACACAGCTCATAAATTAAGCAACTTTATAAATACTGGCATCAAAATCACTAATCAATAATCATTAGAGTAATCATCGGCCACCTCCTCTACATGAACTACATCAAGCTGTACTCCAAGAATGAGTGAGATGTTGACCTACTGATCCACTTCACCTGGATTTACAGCAAATAACGGGGAATGTCACTTGAACTGAAAAATGTGTAAACGACATGAGACAAGTGAAAGGGCTGAACTACCTGAAGGCCACATTGCAGACGTTTAGGACAGTAATATTTATTTATTCACTTATATTTTAGGAGGATGAGAAACACTTGAGATGAACCATCTCATTTTCAACTGGGGCCTCCATAGAAATTTACAATGAGAATAAAATTTTCCATGCAAACGTAATTTTAACAAGGCAAAAGCAAAAACATAAAATCACTAAAAAATGACCAATCAAATAAGTAAATGAGAAGAAAATAAATTTAAAAAGTAGTATGCATACAGATATGTATATACATTCCATGTATATGCATTAGCTATACATAAACATACATGTTGTTATATGAACCTTGGGATCCTGTAGTCTTTTGACAATCATGGTGAGGCTGCAAAGAAGTCAGAAAGTAGACAGACCAGGGACCTCATTTATGAAACTTGAATTGAACAGAACTGAATTCAATTGTTTATTTATAAAGGGATTTATAAATAAAGTAGCATAGGGGTTGGGCGGGGTTTTGAACTCTGGTCCTCAAGGGCCACTATCCGGCATATTTTAGTTGTTTCCCTGTTTCAATACAACTTATTTTCATCAGCAACTGATTAATAGGGAAAACAGGTAATGCAACCATTGAATCAAGTGTGTTGAATTGGGGAAAGAACTAAAACGTCATCAGCACAGAGTCTACAACTAACCTCAAAATAGTGACTGTATTCCTTTCTCTCGTCCCTCCATCTCATTCCTCCAAATTTAACATTTTGCTAAATTGATTGAAGACTTTTAAATAGTTTCGAAGGGTCATCACTTCCTTAAATTACCATCAGCTCCTTAAAGCCACAAAATAAACGATACATTTGCTTCTATACAAAAATTTCAGCAGATGTGAAAAGTTTAATTGAACTCACCCAAATGAAGTGCAGAGGTCAACGTATACATCCATGAAGAGGCAGGTGGAGAGCATCAAAGTCAGAATTGTTGTAGATTACCTCAGTGTCCCTGTTCTAAACAGAAATGTCCACTTTTTTCATTGGACACAGAAGTAAATATGGCCAATGTGGTGACACTTGTCTCTACCTCACAGGTATCATTTCATCATTAACGCTTCATTTAATTTGTGCATTCTACAAAAAATATGAAGTTCACAAGGAAACCATTGTATCAGCTGGAAGGAAAAGATTTACAAGCTAACCCTGGAGCTCCTACCTCTAAAACATTACAGTTGGTCCAGAGAAGGCTATTTTAATAACATTAATAATAGTAGTTGATCTTTTTTTTTGGTGAAAGTATTTCTCGACAGCTGAGTGACCTTTTCCTGATGAGCAGAGGGCTGCTGTTTGGTTTTATAAACATGTACTTCATGGTTTATTTGATATTCCTGCAGGAATTCAGGTTGAGCCAGTTTAAACCAGTCTGGTGTGACTCAGTTTTAGAAAAGGTATATGATCTATAGAAGCAGAAACAACATTTATATTTAGTCACAGCTGTTGAAGTAACCAGTTTACCGTCCAGATTTTAGTTTGTTGAAGCATCTACCTTCTGGATGTCCCGAGCCGCTTCCTGTCCACCTGAGACCTTCAGTACCAGACCTGTTCTGTTCTGTATCAGTGAAGTTTCTGCGCTTCCTGCGGTCGGAGTTCAGGGCGCCACCGGTGCGTAAAGTACAGAACCCCCCATTAAAGTTATTTAAATGTTGCGTTTAGTGTTTATTTGTTCCGTATCGTCATATATATATAAATATACTGGATTTAGGTGCGAAACAGCCATACCGGCGTGTGTGAGGACTAGTTGACTGGATGGCGCGGGTTGTCTCCTACACGCGCGAGGAGTTTAACTGTGCACATTTGTATAATTATATCCATCACCATCGCATCCTCTCGCGAGACTATATCGATCGTAAAAAAACAACGTAATCAGTTGTATTTATCCATGAATCCCCATCACAGGTATGTCTTAAACACCTGGTCACGTGTTTAAGAGTCTTCCATGTGACCTGGAAGACTCTTAATTTTCTATTTGTAACTCAGAGGTTGTGTTTTCTGGACCTGAGCTTCTCTGGGACAAAGTGTGTCTTCATTCATTCACCTGTCCTCCAGGACCAAGGTGAGGATCTTCTGGACCAGGATCTGCCCTTTACCTCTCATATAAACATGTTACCAGCCAGGACCACCTTCTTCCATCTGTGTGATGTTGCTAATATCAGGACCACTCTGACCCAAAGTGATGCAGATAAACTAGTCCATGATATATTACTTCCAGACCTGATTGTTGTAATTCTGTTATCAGGATGTTATAAAGGTTCTCCATATCAGTGGTTCCCAAACCTTTCAGCTTCAGACCCACAAAACAGCAATTGTCAAGACATCATGTGACCCCAGATATATCTGATTTGGCAAAACAAACATGCTTAAAACGTTTTTAAAAATCCAGGAAATAACAAAAACTGCTATTCACATCACTTTTATCTATTTGACCATTAAGTTGCGTTTTGTAACAATCATGCTAGAATTATAGCTTCAGAATGTGTTTTCATTTTATTTTGATCTCTGGAAATCATTTCATGACGCCCCGTGTATTCTTGGTAACCCAAAATGGGGTCCTGATCCCAACTTTGGGAACCACTGGTCTAGAGGCTCCAGCTGATCCAGAATGCTGCTATCAGAGTTCTGATGAGTCTCGTTTCAGCATCACTTCATCAGCTCCATGTAAGATCCAGAACTGAGTTTCAAATTTAACTTCTAAAGATCAAACTGCTTCTTCTTGTTCCAGATGTTTCCAGCAGAGCTCCTGGCTCAGACTGCAGGTTTGGTTCCTGGAGGTTCAAAACGTTTTAAAAGACTCCTCTCTGGTGGAGCCATCTGTGAAGCAGATCCTTTGTGATAAACAAATAATGCGTAAAATGTTTGAGCAGAATTTTTTTCAGGGAGAATGTTTCATTCTTTCAATAAAAGATTCTTTATTCTGGTTCCATCTAGAGCAGAAACACCTGAGATAAAAGAATAAATAAC
The DNA here is from genome assembly GCA_006937985.1 of Aphyosemion australe. Taxonomy (NCBI): domain Eukaryota; kingdom Metazoa; phylum Chordata; class Actinopteri; order Cyprinodontiformes; family Nothobranchiidae; genus Aphyosemion; species Aphyosemion australe. Next base: position 1,366,447 of record SSNS01000055.1, read on the forward strand.
TCTGTTCTAGACGGTTTCCTTTAATCCAGCACATCCATCAGAACCACAACCCAGCTTTAACAACTCTCCACTGGTATTTAAAAGATTCCATCCTTCCTGTGTCCCTGTAATGTCCATCAGTCTGTCCAACAGCGTCTCTGTGAACATCTCTATAGTCAGTAAGGTTTCCCTCCGATGGCCTCCAGCATCTCCAGCCTCTCAGCAGCAGAGGGCATGTCGGGTCGCACGCCATCTCTCCTCCTCTGCACCATCACGTTGTGCTACAAAAAAAAACAGAAAAAATATTTATCCACGCAGATGCTAACTTAGGCAAGGTATCCATACACATTTTTGACCTGATGTTCTCTGGAGGACAGATGCTAGACAGAGATCTAAACTTAGAGATGCCGAAGAAACACTCCAACCATCGATTCAGGTGTGATGGAGCCAAGAGACGACTAAAACCTGTAGGACCGGGTTGGACACCACTTCTCTAGAGCCTCTCAGGCTGTTATGAGTCAGCTGATTGTGCTAATTTAGATGGTTAGAATGTGACACCACGAGTTTCCATTATTGAACTTTTTGACAATATTCTATTATTCTGAGACACTAAATCAGGACAGAAATATTTCACTCTGTGTGGAATGAGTATTTAATACATGAGTTTTACTTTCTGGCATGAGACAACAAATATTGAGCTTTTTCATGTTGTTCTAATGTTTTGGGCTGTTTATTTTTTACAGGTTGGTACCAGCCTTTGGGTCCACAACTGTATGGGCTGTTCTCTATCTGATCACCTCTCACTGGTCAGAACTCCTGGTTCTCCCCATCAGCTGATCTCTGGAGAAACTGTGATTGGGTCACAAACTGCTGCTGGAATTAGACTCAAACAAGTAACAGGTCATCATCTCCAGGATCCTATAAATAAATCTACATAAAGATGTAATGATAAAACTCAACTTGTTTTTTATTATCTTTTTATTGAACTTAGTGGATGTTCTGTAGTGAGCTAACTTGTGTGGCTGTAACAGACCTCTGTCCCTTGTGGTGCAGTTACCCTGAATGACCACTGGGTGGTGCTGTAGTAACACCCAATGGTGTTTCTGGTCCTACCATCAGCTGGAGTGAGTGTTGAATCAGATCCTGACCCAGTGAGACTCACCCAGTACTTCCTACAGTCCTTGTATCTCTGGAAATAGGCCGAACACATGTTCTTATCGTAGTTGTAGGAGTCCAGACATTTGTGGGAGGCATCACCTTCCTGAGAACCAGAACCAGTCAAGGATGAGCAGCTGACCAGTCAGACACACACCTGCGTGATGATGACCTCACCTCCAAGCATGGGTTGATGTCCTGGTTACGAGCCTTTCTGGAGTTTTGATCCATCTGTCAGAAACTACAAGAAACAAAAAAAGTTCAGGTTTACAGGAAAAAAAGCATTTCACAAGTAAGAATAATCTAATTTAATCTAGTGCTCCTGAGTTCAGGATTTTGCTGGATGAGGTCTGGTTCCTGACAGTCCAAAGCCTGTTTTGGGGTAAGTGCTGATCTGTGAGATAAGGGAGGAGTGGTCAAAAGTAGAGATCTTCATCAAACCTTTTACTGATCACAAAAATAATGTAATAAAAAAGTGAATTGGTGAATTCATAATCATTATTTAATATTCTCCACTGCACAAGCAATACTTTTATTTTGTCTTTCAGCCAGAGTGATGAGAACGTCCTGCCTTTCTGAAGAATAAACTCAGGTGTTTCTGATAGGCAGGTGGTGTGTGACACACGTAACAATCACATTTCTATTATCGTATAAATCAGAACTGACCAACATTCAGCATGATCAGCTGAACAGGAACATAGATTGCTGTTTTTTCTGGCCTGTAAATGCATCTTTAAAATCTGAAGTTTCCTCAGGTCCCTGAACGCACCATGCTAGCATAACATAGCTTATACGTGTAGTGCAGGTACTTCCATGATCATAATGAATGAATGAAATATTAATTCTTATATTCAGGTAATTATAGTTCTGAGATATGAATCAGAACCAGAGGGTCTCTGTTCAACACGTAGCCTATTTTAGTCTTTTAGATGGTTCTGATGAGGTTCTGATTCAATAGTTCTTGTAGGGATTTTCTTGTATAAAACCTTTTTCTTCATTTCTCTTTGTCTAAATAAACCATCGGAACATTAAAGCACAGATCACTTGAAAACACAAGAGGATTTTGAGGTGTGTAACCACTACAGAACCGTACTTGCACAAGCCAGCTCAAGGTGAACGCAGCAGTGTCAGAACAGACCGGGCTGTGAACCCGGTGTGTTTATGACAGAAATTAAATGATTGTAAACAGTTATGATCGTGGTGTTTACCGGTGTATGACCTACCTTCTCACCGCCTGAACCGAACCCCTCTGGACTTCACAGGTTTAGAATATCTCCGGTCGTTTATTTAGCAGAATAAATGAGCTCACATCAGAATCGTTGGGGCCTGAAGCGAAGCTCCTGCTCCGCAGAGGAAGCGACTGTCTCTGGAGCTCCACAGTTCGGCTGCAGCTAGCAAAACATGCTAACTCCGCACCAGGAAATTCTCCCGCTGCGTCACCGATGGCTGGAAGCGACGTCAGCCAATAGAAGCCCAGGACACCGCTGCAAGAGCAGACTGATAACTTAATCAGCCAATCAGAGGTCTTCATGGAACTCCAGTTCTTCTACCTTTGTCGAATGGATCGAACCGGGTTTCAGCGATTGACTGACAGAACATCTAGCAAGTCCAAAAGCTAGCGCTTCACAGAGGTAACCTGTAGAGGAACCTGGAGGGAGAGTGGCAGCGAGGCGAGCCAATCGCAGGGCGCAGAGCACCAAAAGTGGGCGTGGCCACGGCATAGTGCGGTTGCATCGCAGCGCATACACAATGGCTGCTCGAAAAAGAAGAAAGCAAACAATTTTCAGGCCCGCCGCGTCTCCCAAAAAATATGAGAAAAAAATTATTAAAAATTCGGAAAATTGTCGAAAGTGAAGAAAAAGTGAACAGAAAGGATGTGGAAGCGCCCGGGGTAAGTTTGGTGCAATTTACAGCCTCCGTTACCCCGGGCTTAATTTAAAATATCGGGGTTATTTAATTTATGAGAGAGGGGTGAGCTGGAGAAAAAAGTTCGAGTTAATCAGAACCGAGCTCCGGACCACAGGATACAGCAGCGGAAGGCAGAGCTGCAGCAGAAATAAGTGGTGCTGGTGAGATATTAGTGACACGGAGTGTGTTCATCATATTAGTGAACCCGCAGACTGACACGAAGTTCTGACAAGTCTCCGCTCGGACTTCAAATCCTGGATCCGTACCCGGACCGCGCAGCCGGCCCAGGCGCGTTCCGGTCCACCACTAAACTTTATCCTGGTCTTCTCGCTGGTATTTCTGTTCCACGGGACCACTTTAAATACTCTGAACCATCGAAACTACAACACCGAATCAGTGTCATGAACCGGTGTTTGGGTTTTTAGGTTCGACCGGCTCCAAGTAAATCCTGGAAGTTTAGTTATGCCAGGGGGCGCGTGCACCAGGCAGTTAAAGGGGGAGAAGTTCTGAACACCTTTTAAAGTCTGCCTGCCAGCAAAGGAGTTGTGGTTCAGAACCCAAGTGATGTGGACTGGTGTCTGCAGCTCACATGGTTGCTGCAGTCTGCAGGAAGTGTCATCATGGTTCTGTTCTGAGCCTTAAACTTCCGAACCCAGCTGCACCTAAGCATGGTTTCACCTGCAAACCTGCAACCAGACCTGGGCTCGGCCCAGACCCGACACCATGGTTCAGCACGGACCCAACACCTAGACTGTTCAGCTCAGACCTGACACCCAGACCCAGGTTAAATGGTAAATAGCGCCTTCTTATGGTTCTATAACCCCCCAAGGCGCTTCACAACACAATCACTCATCCACCCATTCACACGCTGATGGGGATGACCTACATTGTAGCTACAGCTGACCTGGGGCACACTGACAGAGGCGAGCACTGGCACCACCAGTCCCTCCGACCACCAGCAGCAGGCAATGCGGGTTAAGTGTCTTGCCCAAGGACATAACAACAGCGACAGACTGAGTGGGACGCGAACCTGCGACCTTCCGATTGCAAGGCGGCCACTTAACTCCTCTGCCACCATCGTTTAACTCTGAAATGACACCCAGGTTTAGCTCAGAGCTGAAACCCAGACCTGGGTTTAGCTCAAACTTGACACCCAGACCCGAGTTTAACTCAGACCCAACACCAAGACCCGGGTTTAGCTCAGACCCAACACCAAGACCCGAGTTTAACTCAGACCCAACACCAAGACCCGGGTTTAGCTCAGACCCAACACCCAGACCCCAGTTTAGCTCAAACTGGACACCCAGACCCAGGTTCAGCTCAGACTCCACACCAAGACCCGGGTGTAGGTCAGACCCGAAACCCAGACCTGTGTTCAGCTCAGACTCAACACCCAGACCCAGAGTTAGCTTTTTTTAAGGTCTTACTGAAACACAAAATTACTGCTTGCTTGCAATGATTTAGTTATGTACTGCCCCCTACCGCCAGGGAAAATACACACTGTCACTTTAAAGATAAATTCATTAAATAAAAATTGAAATAAAATCAAAACACATTTAAATTAGTAATTAAAACAATATTTTGTTGATGAATTAGATTATTTTCTAACATAATCTCACACCAGGATGTGCTGACTTAAAAACAATGGATTACTTTGGTAACCAGTTTTGACACTTTGCATTGAAGCGTTGGTTTACGTGCACCTCTGATTAAACAGTTTAACTGAGCAGTGTGCTGCTGCTTGTCCCTTGTTTTGGAACAAAGTAACGTTTCCTTCAGATCAATCAGTTTCACCTCTCTCTCCCCCTCCCTTTCTTTCTCTCCCAGACCCATCAGTCCAGGCAGTGATGAGATGATAATACTGGATAGATTAGTTGCATCAGTACGCTTTGGGCACTGTGCATCTGTCCATGTAGCTGGTCTGCTTTAGGGTGCCATGGCCACGGGAACTGAGGGCCACCGTGACCACGTCCTGGAGAAAGCCAAGCTCACACCACCCTCGGGGAGGCGCAGGAGAGCAGAAGGAAAGCCCAAGAAGAATTTTCCTTGTCAGGAGTGTCAGAAAGCATTCAACAGCCTGGAGAAGTTGAAGGTGCACTCATACTCTCACACAGGGGAAAGACCATACAGCTGTTCCCACCCTGACTGCACCAAGGCTTTTGTCTCCAAGTACAAGCTGCTACGGTACACACAAGCAGGCTTTTGGTAACATGCTGTGTAGTGTTAATGAGTTGTTGTTTCTGAAGCATGCCTACATTGAACCTTACAGTGCTAACAGAATGTGTTTGTGTTCCAAGGCATATGGCAACTCACTCACCAGAGAAAAGCCACAAATGTTCATACTGTGAGAAAATGTTTCATCGCAAGGATCACCTAAAAAATCACCTGCATACTCACGACCCGCACAAGGAGGCCTTCACCTGTCAGCAGTGTGGCAAGAGCTACAACACCAAGCTGGGCTTCAAGCGCCACCTGGCCCTCCATGCTGCTAACAATGGTGACCTCACCTGCCAGGTGTGTCTGCAGCTGTTCCCCAGCACAGGGGTTCTCCTGGAACACCTCAAAACCCATGCTGGCAAGTCCTCTGGTGGTACCAAAGAGAAGAAGCATCTCTGTGAGCACTGTGAGCGGCGGTTCTACACTCGTAAAGATGTGCGACGTCATATGGTGGTGCACACTGGACGAAAGGACTTCCTTTGTCAGTACTGTGCTCAGCGCTTTGGTAGAAAGGATCACTTAACGCGTCACATGAAGAAGAGCCACACCAGGGAGCTGCTGAGGGTCAAATCCGAGCCAGCTGATTCCCTGGAGCCTGGCATCTATGATCTGGCATCTGGGAGCATCAAGGGTGAGCTTCCAGGAACGCCAAGAACCCACCAGCGCAATGTTTATCCAGGCTCAGATCTGGACTCTCATCCCTTCTCCATAAAGTACCCACTGGGCTCCAAATTTACCTCATACACCATTCCTTCACACGAGAGGGAACCAACCCTGAAGGGAGAACTGGAGACCTTCCTGATGGAGCTGCAGAGCAGCATGCCATCTTCCTCCTTGGCTGCCCAAGAACCCCAACTCTCCTCTTCCAAACTCGAGTTGGTGCCTCATGAAGGTATGCTGGAGGATGCCAGTGAAGAGGTGTCCTTCACCAAGATGTCCACATTGGGGACAACCGCGGTAATTGACTCTGTGGCTTCATCTTCCTCTTTGATGGACTTCTCACAGCTGTTCAACTTCCTGCCACTCAACGGGCCTCCTTACCATCAGCTAGGAGGCAGCGAGGACCAGGGCATCAACTTCCCAACCTCTGAAGAACTTGCATCTCCAGCCCAGCTGCCCCCTCAGGCACCAACAGGTCCAGAAGCTGCAGACAGTCTGCTTCAAGGACTTTCCTCCTCCTTCATCTCCAATCTGAGCACACCCACCACTCTGCCTTGCTTCCACCAGGCCTTCCAGTGACTAGCTGGACCCACATACACACATGCAAACACACACTTAAACCCACACAGACAGTCAAAGGGACTGTCAGAATGATTGGTTGTAGGACAATCCGGCATAAAAAGGTCCATCAGAAGGGTGAACCTGAATCTAGTTGAATGCTGTGTTGATGAACAACTTAGTGTTGTAGTCAATCTGCTGTTCTTCAGCCCTAATCAGTGCCAGCAGAATCAGAACCTTCAGCTCCCTGATGGTCACCGACAGACCGTCTCTGTGTTTTACTGCCATTCACCAACAAAACCATTCTGACCCATTCTGTGACTGGTAAATCTGACTGTAAATTCCTCTGACCTCATTAAAAGAATCTCATCTTGTTTTGGCATAGATCCAAGCAGCTGTTGGATGGGATTTCTCCATAGTTTCCATGGAAACCATCTTACCTGAGTCAGGTGAGTCATTTCAGTGTGGTGCCTGATCTTCGTAGCCTGGCAAGCCATCCTATATATGTGAATATATAGTCTGGCCACAAACCATTGACGGCTCTCAGTCGTGAGCTCTTATATATACAGTCTTTGGTCGTGAGGCGGAATCTACGGTTGTCTTTCAAAATGTCAGCACGCAATTGGATAGCGCTAGGACCAATCAGAGTGACGAACAACATGACGTAATCACGGCGACGGAAAAGCGGGAGGCTTTAATAGCGTCTAACATCAATGATTTCTGTCGTTTTTGTATAAAAACATGTGAATATCAGGTGTACTGGGACATTGCACTTCTTTGTTTGATAAAAATAAGAAGCCGCTAAGTATAGCCGACAGACTTACACACGTTGGAGTCTAAATAATCCAATGTTGATGACAAAGCCGTTTCAAACGAACGTGTTTTCCGAGTTGCCGCCATGTTGCTTGGGTTCGCGGCCGCAGCGCTGACGTCATCGGCTACTCCCGCTCTGTGATTGGCCCATGATATAGAGCGCTGTGATTGGCCCAACCAAAACTATAGCGAGTTGTGATTGGATAGACACAGCAGTGGTTTGGGCTGCGAGGGTTCCAATGAAGCGTGCCTAGACCAAACTCTGCAAAGCAAGAATTGGTCTAGTTCACTAGGCTATGATCTTCGGTCACATCACTGTAATGTCTACGACCTGTAATCAGATCTTACTCTCCAAACCCACACTAACACATTTAAACAGGTGACAACATTCTACGTGGTATTTCACCAGAAGTCCTTTAGTGGGGGTTAATCAGCACCACCCGCTCACGTCTCAGATTAGTTTGGAAATGTTTCCTCATGTAGGAATTCTGTTTATTTTTACCTGTTATCAGGTGAACTGCTGCTATTCATAGTGGGCCCCGATAAGCTACCCACCCCACCCCGGACCCCGATACTCTACAATGACCAACCACCAACACCCCACTACATCCGCTTTTTGAATGCGTAGAACCCATTAATCCTTGTGGTAGAGGCTTGTTGGCTCTGCCCTCACCATCCACGCTCTGATTCAAAATAATGTCATCATCCAGTGTGAAGGGGGTCTGCTGGACCTTTTCCTGGTCAGAAAAAACTGGAACATTTTTTACAAACGTGTGTTGTGTAGCAAACCAGGAAATAACAACATGTTCTAAACTCAGTGGGGGGCTTGGTTGGTTCCATTTACTGTGTGGGAGGGTCTTTGGTTTTACCTGAGCTTTGAGTTTCTTGATTATTATATAAAATATAACGTTTGCTAGCTTGTAAAACAAGACATTAAATATCTCATATATTTGTTTTTTGTCCTTAAATTGACTTTAGAATAGTCACATGATTTAAACAACATTTTACCAGCAGGTCAGCTGCCCTGTACATCGAATCTATAAACGTATCTGGTCCATCTCACCAGAGTTTTTACCAGCATGTTCCAGGGGCTGAGCTGTTGTTGGTGTTTTTGACCGTTTTTAGTGTTTAATCCAAACTTGGTGCCTTCAAATCAGCTGGTCTTGTGGCTAAGAGCTAGCTGGTGTTTAGCTAAACTTACTTAGAGGCTAAACAACCACCTCTGTCAATAAAAAGAGACTACATAACGAGAACACTGGGTACAGTGTATGGGTTAGAATTGATATATAAGAAAACATCTGATCAATCAGCTGTTTCCATGCCAGGGTGAATATGGAAGATAGCTGTCAGATGTTTAGAAACAACATGGAAAAACACATTTTTATTAAGCTAATGCTTCAACTGTTATTAGAAAGACCCCGTTCTCCTCCAGATGTACTTTTACAAACACCCTTGTCCTGCTTCACAGCCTGTTCTGTTCCTTTTTTATGATGAATGAACTCTGTGAGGTCACTAGTCACGAGCTCTTTTTGACACTTTTCTTTGAAAAGTCTTTTATAAAATCATTGATCGATATGAAGGAATATATGCAGAAAGATGAGAACGATTAAAAATGGAGGTTCAAGCCCAACAGCAATAATAATGATGAGACCCTGACTAACAGATCCTCTAACCCACTTCAGACCTTCTCATCTGTTCTGCCTCCATGTTCGTTCCCAGTGGCAGGACTTGTGTGAAGGTGATAGTCCTCATTAGTGTGAAACAGAGTTGAATGTGTGATGGCTGTAAGGTTTGGTCAGATGTTGACGTTGTTTGTAAATCACAGCACTTTTTGTAAATAGAACACCTCAGTTTCTCCAGTAGCCTTTGTTCTAAACTCCTACCACAAATGTAGATGATATATTTAGCTATAGTAGAGAACAGTTATATGTAAATACTATATAAAGTGTTTTATTTTTACAGGTACCGTTTTGGCAGTGTTTTCTTATCAGAGTGTAATTTTTGCTTTACTTGCACAACAGTTCTGTTTTATCAAGAGTTTTTAACAAGAAAATGCATCTTTACATGTTTATTTTATTATAGGTGAATAAAACTATTCATCCCCTGGAATAAACCCACCCACAACGTTATATTTACCCGTCATGGATTATTTAACTCAGATTTAGGGCTGTGGTTTCATAATGAAACAAATTCAATTCAGTGATGTTTTTACTAAAAGAAGTTTCCTGAACATGTTCAGAACCTTAAAGCTAACTGATTGTAGCTCTGGATTGGATCCAACCCTGTTCTGGTGATCCAGACCCGTTCCAGGCCCGCGGGCTTGAGCGGTACCAGTGAACCTTACTGAATGTGTCTGTTAGAAACACTGCTTTAGGTTTGGAAATGCTGCTACGTGAGTCTGGAGCTCTTTAAGGTGCTACAGACGTTCCTGGTCTTTAAATGCAATGTTTGTACTTGGCTCCAGTTCCTTCTAATACATACTTACATCTGTTTATATACATCTATATTTATATAGTTATATCAAATCGTTTTTATTGTACTGTGACTTTTGAGGTCTTTCTGCAGACGTGCCTGTAAGCACCCTTGTTGCCCCAGACAGAAACTGCTTTAAAGCCATGTTGGTTCTGTGATGACTCATAAGTCTCAACATTTCACTTCTACTTCACAAACTACTGTTGTATTTTTCTACGTATCGACGATATAAATCACAAACATGTTTATAGGTTGTATAAAATTGATATTAAGCTGCAGCTGTTGTTTTGTTTGAATATCATCCAAAGAAACAGATTATTTATTGCTTTGCAGAATAACCTGATTTCACTCACACCTCGCTGCTATGAGACTCCAGTGTTTTGATTCTGTCATGAGATTCAATAAACAGAGAAACATCTAACACACAGGCTCTCCTGGTCTTGCTTTAGACATGGACTTCACTTCTGGATCAGAACCAGCATAACTGTGTGTGCTGGTGTTTTATAGTGGTTTGATCTGTGTGCTGATCCATTATGTTCTCCAGTAGAAGCCTCCTGAATCCCATTTCCTACCTGTGACATCACGCTGTTCTCTCTCTCTCTGTTTCTCATTATTATTATCATGGTCATGTTGCAGGTGAAAACTGGGCTAGGATGTTTTCATCAGACATCATTTAAAGGTCAGGCTCATGACATTTGACCTTTAACATGCTGTTATGAATTAGTCTGATGAGAAGAACAAGAACCTATTAAAACCTCTGTAAGGAACCGGTTCCTCAGTTCGGTTCTAGACCTCCTCTCGGACCGTGGAGGACCTACAAGTGTTCTAACCATGATGCATTGCAGCAGCCCGTCATGCATCGCGGGAACTCACCTGCGCACCTGGACGCACCTGTGTTCGCTCGCTCGCCATGCCTTCACCCATCCCAGTCACGCGCCTCCTACCCAAGGACCTGTACCCGTCCGTGGACATCGGAACCTGCAGCAGCCCGCTGGCCCATCCGGGCCGCGGGTCCATCTTACAGGTCCCGGGTCAGCGGCCGCACGGCAGAGTCACCAGCCGGTGCTGGTCCACCGTGATCCACTGGGACCAACTGCGCTCCGTGGTGCCGGTGGGTTCTGGAGGGTTCGGTTCCGTCTACAAGGCAGAGTACCTGGGAGAGACCGTAGCGCTGAAGAAAGTGAAGAAGAGCTCAAAGAACCAGCTGGCGTCTCGGCAAAGTTTCTGGGCCGAACTGAACGCTGCGCACCTGACCCACAAGAACATCGTGCGCGTCATCGCGGCCACCACGTGCGTCCCCGCGGACTTTGAGGTAGAGGGCAGCATCGGAACCATCCTGATGGAGTTCGTGGGCAGCAGGAACCTGCAGCAGATCATCTACGGAGGTTCGGAGCAGCTGGAGCCGAACCGCTCTCTGAAGTTCTCGGCGGACATCGCGGATGGGTTGCGGTTCCTGCACTCCCACGGTGTCGTTCACCTGGACATCAAACCGGCCAACGTGCTCGTGTCACGGACGGAAGTGTGCAAGATAGCGGACTTCGGCTGTTCCCTGAAACTGGACCAGGACCCCGAACTCATCAGTCCTCATTTGAGCCACGTGTGCGGGACCTACACGCACCGGGCCCCGGAGCTGCTCCGAGGAGAACCGGTCTCCTCCAAAGTGGATATCTTCTCGTTCGGGATCACGCTGTGGCAGCTGCTGACCCGCGAGCCGCCCTACACCGGAGACCGGCAGCACATCCTGTACTCGGTGGTGGCGCACAGTCTGCGCCCGTCAGTCCAGAGCCACCCGGTGTTCCGGTCCGAGTGGGGGCGGCTGTGCGCGGCGCTGCTCGGGCGCTGCTGGAGCGCAGACACGCGCCTCAGACCGAGCGCCTCCGAGCTGCTGGTTCAGCTGGAACATCTGGATCAGCAGCTGGGTCCACACGAGTTTTAATGTCCGACCCACAGAACCAGAACCCAGACGAGGACTGGGTCTCAGGTGGACTCTGAGTTTTGAATCTTGTCTTAATAAATGTTTAAGATTTGTGTTGATTTAATAAAATCATTTTAAAGGTCATGGTTTTAATTTGGTTCCAGGCTGCTGTTCATGGTGGACTCTGGGTGCATGGGCTGAAGACTTATACACCCCACAGAAAAATATACCTATTTTACATTTTAAAGAATAAGTTTACTGATTGTTTTAAACCTGTGAATAAAACAGAATACCTGTATTCTAGAGAAAAGAACAAAGTCACAGCTTTAGTAGGTAAATCTAACCTTTAGTCTCTGGTTCAGGATTTCCTTTGTTTCCTAAAGACCACCTCAAGGACAAAAAATGAGATCAGCTGTTCGTTTCAGTCATCCTAAATGTTGACTGAGAAATTGAAATGTGTTCATATGAAAATTCTGAAGGTGTTTCTTTCTCACCACAAAATGAGCATTAAAACCAGAACTTTAAGAGCATTGTTTGTATGTGGGATGGTGTTAAAAGAATATAAAAATTGTGTTTTTCCACAAAAAATAAATTAAAAGTTGCATTTTTACTGTACCTAAGTTTAAAACCACGAGTTTAGGTTTCTATCAAGCCCAAGAGCCGTAGGTTGCAGACCCCTGCCCTGTGATGATGGATTTAGGCCTGGAACGTGATCCAGGACCCCATTAGGAATAACAAACACTACTTTTCAGCCAAAACTCTGAACAGACGACTTGCTGCAGTAGAATTAGTCAAGAAACTGAGAAAAAGGCAAGCAAAACTTGAAACAGTGCACATGGTGCCCATTGGACCCCACCAGGACTGCAAGGGACAAAATTTGGACCAAAACTCTTCAAATGCTCACAGGATCTGGATTAGTGAAGAAACTGGGAAAAAGTAATGAAAATCGAAAAAGAAAACCACCTGGAGTTCATCTGACCCCGAACGCGAGAGGGCTAGAGCAGGGATATTCAACCCTGGTCATGAAAGGCCACTCCCACGTTTTCCATGTTTCCTGGTCCAACACACCTGGTTTGAATCAATAAATGATAAACAGGCTTCAGAAAAACTGAGGACATGGTGAAGATGTGACTCAATCATTGAATCAGGTGTGTTGGAGCAGGGGAGCAGCTAAAGCATGCAGGCAAATAGCCCTTCAGTAGCAGGACTGAATAGATTTGATCTAGAGCAGGGCTCACCAACTCCACCACCCAACATAACTAAATGACCCTTTGTGTATCAAATAGGAGTCTTTTGGGGGGCAAACACAGCACGTATGAAACACAACACAATACATTTTAATATACTGGCAGGATGTGAAGGAAAAATATACGGATACATTTTTATGGATATTAACAATAACATGTCTGACAGTATTTATAAAGGATGTTTTGGCATGAATTCAAGACATTTAAGATCAGTTTCTCAGGTACAGTTGTATGTTTCTGTTTTCTAATTTTCCAGTAGTCTACAGACCATCACAACATTGAAAATATTCAGATCAGTTCCTGTGAGTCTCTGTATGGGATCACAGTGTAGGGAGACAGTTTGTCTCATTATTCCTTTTAACAGACATCTAAGTATCACGTCTGATTTATAAACTCTGTTTTAAACCATGTTTGTTGCTTGTGAATGCTTATTTTTCGTTATCACTACTGTGAATGTGAGTTACAAACAGGATCCATAAACACCAGCTAATGATGGAGTCACCAATGTTTATAAACAGTGTTTATGAATTCTGTTAAAACAGACTGAAGGCAGTTGTATGTGGTGTTCTGACCCAACGTGGTGTTGAGTCAGGAGCTGAGTCACTATACTGGTCTGACCCTCATCAAGACTCTGATCTGATACTGAAGATAAGTTTGTGACATCCCACATACATTAGCACACAGAGCACATCAGGTAAAACTGTTGACACAGAATAAGTAAATCTAGAATATTCCGGAAGCTAAAACAAACTAGTGTCCACTGAGAAACAGACATCTAGAATTTAGTTCCAGTAAAGCAGTCGGAACAAAGTGATCACATGATGGTGACTCTCTCAGGTGAGACATTGGTAGCTGATCCAACAGGTTCTAGTCGCTGGCACTTATACATGTTGGTGTCCAGACCTTTACGGATCTGGTGGAGCTTGTAGGCCACACAGGGCAGCAGCATCAACACCTTCCCCAATATGACACACACCGGCAGTGCCAAGGACACCACAAAGCTGGGGGGCAAGTAGAAACGGTAGGCCTCCTCTTCAAAAGCCCGTTTCCAACCAAAGAGAAGACCATGGAAAGTGGCGATGACGAGGGCAACATAGCCTAGAGTGGACTGAAGAAAAACATGAGATCCAGTTCAGACAGAGCCAGTGAAGTTTTTTCATTTGGAACAAACACAGTTTAGTGAAACAGAACTTCTGTTATGTGTACAGTTCTGTTACTAGACGCTGGTGTATCAGATGGTTCTCAACAGAGTAGTCATAATCCAACCATTCTGGTTCTAGGGGAGATGACTGAGGACCTGTCTTACCTGGATGAAGCTGAACTCTCGCCAGTTGAGCGAGCTGCTGATGGAAGGGATGGAGGTGACAGCCAGAAGAGCCAGGAGGCCAAAGCTCATGATCCCAAAGGAAACGTACATCTCCACTCTCCACACCTCCTCCTCATTCCAGGAGTTCTCCACGTTAGCACGGACCTGTTAGCACAGTAATGTAGAAGGTCAAGTTTGACATACAGTTGAATATGGTACAGGAATGGTACTGAGCCAAACAGAGCTTGTCCTCTTTAGTCAGACACAGCATTCTGGTACTGGATGCTCTCAGATCAGAGACCACTGGACTGTCCTGCTTCCTGACACATTTTATATTATAACTTGTTTCCAATGAGTGTGGGTGAATAGGCTTAGTTTTTTTTTTGTCAGTTTCCATTCCATTTCCAAAAGCAGCCATGGTATGCTCTTAGTTTAACCCTGTTTGCCCAGTGAGAGTCCAGCTAGTGGCGAAAACGTTTTCCTAAATACAAATGACCATAATATACCAACCCACACCATTCTACCCAGAGGAAACCAGGGGTGGACTGGCCATCTGGCATACCGGGCAACATCCCAGTGGGCCATTTACATAATGTTGGCCAGTCCACACCTGCTGCAGAATCAGCTGATGTGTCTTTTAATCAAGTTCTGAACTGAAGTTATTGTTGATTTAAAATATTTTTTTAATTCTCCTGTAAGTTGGTGTTAAGAATAATTTTTAGATACATTAGGAGTTTTAAATGAGGTCAGGTTCCAGTGACTATTGCAGAGGCCTCTGAGTACAAAGTGTTTAAAGATCCATCTATGTCCTGTCCATGCCTTGCTTCTTTCTCTATGCTGGAATTTCAGCATGCTTTCTTCTATCAATGGTCTGCATCATTAACTGGCAGTAAAGGAAATTACACACACTGGCATGGCTCATTCTAGGATGGAAGAGGAGAGTAGAGCCCAGTGAGATTGAGATCCTGCAGGACTCAACACAAACCTTGTGGGAGTGGGTGGTTTGGAGGTTACAGTGGATGGGAGTGAGCGGCTTGAGAAAAAAAACATGGGTCCTGAATTTGCTAGAAGATGGCGAGTGCACCTGGGGTAGCTAATGAAATTAAGGCTGGAGAATATGAAACTAAAGAAAATGAAGGAAACAACAAAGGTGTACCATGGTCAGTCAGACTAGAGATCTCAATTTCAGCCCAACGCCAACCCGACTCAACTTTTTGTTGACTATGCCATTTTGTGATTTTTAGGAACCAAAGTGAAAACTGTTGATTAACTGCATAGCCTTACTTGCTGGGAAGTGGTGTTCAGCAGCAGGAAACGCTCAGACCTTCTGAGGGGCAGACTCAAACTGTAGAGGAGGTGGACAGCAGCCAGGAAGAAGCTGATCAGACCTAACTGCTTCCTGCTCTGCAGCCATCCCTCTAGCCATGGGGGGAAATGCCTGTACTTGGTACCATAGTACAGCTGGTGGGCTGCTGCCATCTGCCCCACCAGGTACACCAGGGCCAGCAGTGTAATGGCCACAGCAGGCAGAGTCCGGTTCACAATCTCTATGGGAATCTTGTAAAAGTCACTCTGCTTGTGCTTCACGTAGGGGTGAATTATATCTCGTACAAAAGAGTAAGCAAAGAATAAGATGGAGAGAGCCACAGCAGTAAGGAAAGGCCCCTTCCAGCCCGGGAACAAGCGCAGCGAGATGTTCTCGATGTCCCTGGAAGACGACAGGGGGCCCATATCCACTGGCTGGAACTGGAGCTGGCGAGCCAGTTCCATGATGAGCTGTCGCGCCTCCACCGAGTCGCTGCAGATGAACACCTATCAGAACCAGAACCACAGAGAAGAGGTTAGAGATGATCCAAATAAGACAGGTGGAGAAAGTCTGGGCGGTTCATCCCTTCATGTTTATGAGACATTCAATCCTCTTTTAAACCCAATAAAGAAAAGCTCATTTTTAAGTAATTCCTAACCTTAGTAAAGTCACAGATGATGATTCTAACTTTGTGCTTTCCATCATACTATGTTCCTAAACTCATGAACCTGAAACCACCTGGCTGGAGCTAATATCCTGTTCCTAGTTTCTGATACCAGCAAAGAGTTAAATTATCACACTGAAGTGACTGTTTTTGTGCTGCCAACAAGCTGGCTCATCCCTTGAGTTAGGAGCCCTTTTAGTGCACTAACACATCATTAAGACTTTTTGGTTTTGGTCTTAATTGCCTAAATATTACTTTTAATTTAAAATTCCCATTAAATTGTGTTGAAATTAAAAGTCTAGATTTTTGGTGGCAGGGTTCCTATAGGGATCTGTTGTTGTATATTTCAGTGACATTGCATTTGTTTTTCTGTCGTGGCCTCTTGGATCTAGGGTGAGATGGGTTGTTTTGTTTTATTCTGAATGGTGTTAAACTGGTTGCTGGATTTTACCTGTTTGCTGGCATCTTTGGGGCAGCTCTGCTGCATGGCCCAGGCTGAGATCACGTTGAAACCTTTCACCACTACAGAATTTGGCAGCAGCGACGCCAGATACTCAGCATTAGACTCTGGATACTGGTTAATTCGCCGATTGTTACTCACATCAACAAGAACCTTCCCTGCAGAAAAAAATATGTCTTTTTCATTGTTTCTGCATTAAAGGTGATGATATGCAACTAAAGAAATCTACATAGTGGACAAGCGGTGGACAAAAGTGTTCCGTCTTTAAAGATGCTGCAGTATCTGAACATAAAACCTGGGGGGTTTTAAGAAACGGGAACAGATACATCAAACTTCTGAACCAGAATCGGCCCATTAGTCAGGAGGAGAAGAGAAACTACAAGAAATAAAAATGAACCCCGCTGTTCAAGCAAACACAGTTAAACGCAGATTGCTCTTTGAGGTGAAGAAGAAGCAACTGTGTGCTGTACCTTCCATGAGATGTTTGAGGTCCCACAGAGCAGAGTAATGCTCGCGGCGGATTGCCAGGAACACAACGTTAGCTTTCCCAACAGCGTCTTCATAGTGGGTCACGTCCACCACATGGGGGAATGAATGGACGGCCAGTTTGGGATGGCGACTGCCCACCACCACCCTGAAGCCACAGCGGAGCAGGCGGAGGGTCAAACACCTGGAGAAGTCCCCTGAGCCCAGCACGGCCACCATAGGCTGAAGAGGCACCAAACAGGAACTACCTGGGTCTGCTGCCAGGTTCCGGGATCCGTTGAGAAACAAACGGGCCTGAGTGTGATGGTGATGGTGGGACGGAGAGGCTGAGAGGAGAAGCGGGCTCCTGTGGCAGTCCATCATGTAGACCGGCTCCATCCTGTCTCTGTTACCTGTTTAGGATCGTTTAATTGGACCTGAAGGAAGTGCAGACAACAGAAGATGATTTAGTTCAGATGACTCCAGGTTTATTAGAAGAGCAGGAAGAACCTTTAGATGTTTAATCACTGATTACTTCTCTTCAGATCCTGGAATAAGTTGCAAGCTTTAATATATTTTTCTTGATTCTTGATAATATTTGTACTATTTGTTATTGGTGCAATTATAATAAAGAATATTATGAACATGTTTTGTTGAGGTACATTTAGAATTTTTTTTAAAATCTGTGATTAATCCTGAGTTAACCGTGGACACTCATGTGAAAAATTCAGATTAAATATTATAATGACTGACATGTCTACTTGCAACTGAACGGGATGCAATACACCAGATTAGAAAAATAAAAATCAGGTTTAGTAGTTTTTCTATGTTTGCACCTTTGAGAGGTTTATAGGCCACTCTGCTGGTGGTAGTGTACCCACAGTTAAGTAGATATTTCTCCCTTCATATTCATAGTTTTTAAATGACGCAGCTAATTATTTATGTGCCCCACTATCTGTAGTTTATAAGGATAAAATGGTTTTGTCCTAATGATTTACACACAGGCCTAAACCTCTATTGCAGCAGTCCAGAAGGAAGATTCAGACCAACCATCACCGGCATGTTCGACTACACAAGATCAACCATTTCTATTAATCAGTGGCGATACTGTTGATGCAAAACTGGTTTAGTGTTTTATCGAGATTTTAATGTCCTCTCTTACCTGTTTGCAGCTGTTTCAAAACAATAACATTGATAAGTTTGTTTAGAAATAAAGAGAAACGCATCGACACATACTGTTCATCTAAATTGAGACCGATGTTCAAATTGAAACCCATCCTACACAAAACACACCTGGAACATGCCTTTATTACTTATGGCTTGAACTACTCTGACTCTTCCTTAGTTTGCATTAATAGCACGTCTCTCTCTGTCACCAACTCCTTCCTCTTGAGTATTCCAAAGGCGTGCTCTAAATCTCGACACAAACAAGCTTTCTCAGTGGTCCCAAACTGGAATGAGCCTCCTCTGTGCCAACCAGTCCCCATCTTTAAATGTTTACAATTTCACTTAGATATTTTTAGCTTAGCTTTTAACTCACCTTGATACCCCTGGTTTTTACTGTTGGTTTTTCTCTACTGTACACTCAGTTCTGTTTGGTATATTTGTGTCTTATGACTATTATTTTAATATTTACTTATATATGCATTGTTTTTAATAAGTATTTCTCTGAATGTCTTTCTTGTGTTTGTATTTGACCCTTTGATAGACAGCTGTCATGTGTTAAGCACTTTATCAAATGGTCTGGTCTTTCAGTATTTTTGTGCTCTGGGCTCCAAAATGACGAGCAACGCCCATGCATCCATCAATCCAACACTTAAGCCATCCATCCATCCATCCACCCACCGACAACCAACATGTGGCTGCCTCGTTTAAATTCGTCTTCCTCCATCATTTTTAAACACGTAGCCCAGGCTTTTATTTTGAAAACTCGTTTTGGCTGCTGCAACTCCTCAGAGCTGGAATCGGTTCGCTGAAACCGGATCCGTCACATCACACCGGTTCTTAGGGGCTCGTGACACAGCCAGCGGTTTTTTTCTTTAATAAAAACACCGAGCTGGGTAGGACCGTTCTGAAGGACGCACCTGAGTCTCACAGCAGCAGCCGACATGTCCAGGAGCTGCGCAGCAAGCGGACCCGAACTAAACCGAGACGGCATCGAACAGCGGTAATGTGAGACCCACCTGATGATGGAACACTGCGTGGATGCAGAAGTGGACCAAGCAGATCTGCGTCCATCCTCTCCCGGTGCTGCTCAGCCTGGAGTCAGCTTCCGGCTCCAGCATCCGGTCCTCATGATAATAAAGGGCTATTCCGGTGATTTACTATCAGCTGCCTGGACCTGTTCGCTCAGACCTGAACCTGGTCTGCGTGTCACGTTTCATGTCTGTGAAACTAGAACATTAAAACTGATCCCGTTTAAAACCCAGCCTGGTCTAGACCTGGACTATTGTCACAGAGACTGTCATATATCCATGTCTGATCAGGATCTCACCTCTCAGTGTTTTTGGGCACCTTCAGCTCCTGCTCTTACCTTTTCCTCTATGTCCTGTTCAAATCTCAGCTGTGAGACACACATGCACTAATGTGGACAAAACAACAGGGGTTGAATCAGATTAATAATCCAAAACTAACTTTTATTTAATTGTGTGTCAACAATAGGTCTTTAATATGTTTTCAGATTAAAACAAACAGGCAGCACAGTCAGGTCTGAACTACACTCTTTGGAACAGAATCAATTTGAATGTGGGACAAATGCTGCTAAAGACAGAGTTAAGTGACTAAAATAATAAAGGCATCATGAATAAACTCTTGTTTTTCACAAAAGCTGGTAGAAGCTCAACTAAACTGCTCTTTAAATGCTGACCTGGAATAAAAAGCTAACATTCGCAGCAGCATGATGTCTATTTCATGCACTGAGAGGTGGGGACATTCTGAACAGGTCCCCATCACAGGGACACTGTCTCACACTCACTCATTCACACCTAGGGGCAATTTTCAGTCTCCAGTTAACCTGAGGTCTATAATGGAACCCAGGGAGAACCCAGACATGCTTGAGAACATACTAAATTCATGCATGGTCGTCAGGGTGTGTAAAAGGCAGAAGGATCCATTATTATTAGTGTCTTTTTCATGCATGAGCACTAAACAAGCCCCCAGTCACTCCAGTGCTCAGACTAATAACATGCTGCCCAGCAGAAGAAGCAACTTATAAAGTCTAGCCTGTTTCAAACAACAATGGCACCACAGAGGCATCAGAGATCCTTTAGGTATTCATAAGTGGTCAGCCTGTGGTGGTAATGTGTTTTTCACAAAAGATACAGTGATGGTGGTCTAAAGAAAAATAGAAACAAATTAAAGAAATATTATATAAGAAACATAACAAGCAAACCCTTCAAATGATAACAAACCCCATTAAATGAAAATAGGAAAACATCAAAGAAAATAGCTTTTCAAAGGAAAAGTTGAAGATCATCAAAGGGGAAAACACATTAAAGAAAAATAGAAACAGAAACAGTTTTATAAAAACATTATAAAAGAAAAATAACAAGCAAACACTTCAAATGAAAACAAAAGGACATGAAAAGAAAATAGGAAAAGATCATAGAAAAATAGCAGCTTATCAGAGGAGTTTAAACTCATCAAAAGGAAAATAGAAACTCAAAGAAAAATATTAAAATAGAAACATATTAAAGAAAAACGACACAAGAAACAAAACAAGCAAACATTTAAAAGGAAAACAAAATCACATTAAAGGAAAATATCAACAAAAATAGAAGTTTATCAAATGAAACTTTGAAGCTCATCAAAGGGGAAAAAAGAATAATTCAAGAAAAAAATATACAAGAAACATAACAAGAAAACACTTCAAAGGAAAACAAAAGTACGTTAAAAGAATCCAAGGGGTTCAAATGAAGGCAACTGGACTTCTTTAGTTTCTTGAAGACGTTTCGCTTCTCATCCGAGGAGCTTTGTCATTTGATGAGAAGCGAAACGTCTTCAAGAAACTAAAGAAGTCCAGTTGCCTTCATTTGAACCCCTTGGATTACCATGACCTGGATGACTGAGAACCTTCACCAGCATATGTTAAAAGAAAAAATAGGAGTACAATTGAGTTCAGTTGGAAAAATAAAAATCAACTCACTCGAGGAAAGTTTTTTTTTTTAACTCAGAAGGAAATATTGAGTATTTTCCAGTAAAAAGGAAAGTGTCTGGTTTTAGCCATAGACATTACGGTATATATTTAATCAATATAGTCCAGTAGGTGGCGGTAAAACACCCACCTGCCAACAAACACATGGTAGAAGAACGCGACGTCATTATTTTGTCCTTCCGGAGCCACTGTAGTCCTCGGAATGTATCTGATAGGAGCTGTTTTCGTACTTCTCGTGTTGTGTTTACTACTTATTATTCGGCTCTTTATTGTTCTGAAGACTGGACCTAGCTACAAGCCTGGAGACCAAGGCTCTGTTTCGGTTCTTGTCGTGGCGGGATCAGGTAACGTTAAAACAGACACGAAGCAGCCTTCGGTGCTGATGACTGTGGCCGCCATCTTACCCAGGTTTTGTTTACAACAGAGGGAGGCACTGCGCATGTGCATGGTTCCACAAGTAAAATAAAAACGTTCCTTGGGCAAATGCTCAGCCATCAAACAGCTGGTGTGTGCGCGTGCGTGTCTGACCGGGCAGGGCAGAACCGAACAAGATGGGTTCATAGATTAAAACTAACTGGTTATGCTGGTTTAGTGGAGGGCTGGAGGTGTGCATGGACACATCCTTACAGAGATAGGGTGAGGACAGGTTGTTTATGTTTCACCTGTATGACTGTTACAGATAACACACACTGCAGTCCTCATGGTTTTGTGTGTGTGTGTGTGTGTGTGTGTGTGTGTGTGTGTGTGTGTGTGTGTGTGTGTGTGTGTGTGTGTGTGTGTGTGTAGGTGGTCACACCACAGAGATCCTACGTCTGATGGAGCACCTGTCAGCAGCCTACTCACCTCGACACTACGTGGTGGCTGACACTGACAGGATGAGTGTGGAGAAGATCTGCACCTTTGAAGGCTGTGATCCATCAGAGTCTCAGGTCAGATTTATGAAACATCTGGAATGTCTCAGGACAGTGATCAGTGTTTCAGATCAGAAAGAAGCTGTTTTCTGCCAGAACATCAGAGCTAGAGGGTGTGTAGTGGGCACACCACATGGTCCTGATGTGGGATCACTTATGTTCTAGTTCACCGTCTGTCGGATCCCCCGGAGCAGAGAGGTGAACCAGTCCTGGATGTCCTCTGCTGTCAGCACCCTGAAGGCGCTGCAGTACTCCATTCCTCTGGTCTTCAGACTCAGTCCTGACATGGTGAGTGATTCAGACTCAAGCATCTCCATGTAGGTCATGTTCTATTCACCTCTGAATCCATAGATATAGATTGTATATGGATCACCAGGATCTACATCCTCACTCCTGTCCTACACTATCACTCTGACCTCCGTCTCAGAATCACATGCCTAAGCCCCTCCCTCTCTCTGTGGTTCCAGGTTCTGTGTAATGGCCCTGGGACCTGCGTTCCCCTGTGTGTGGCTGCACTCCTGCTGGGAATTCTTGGGATAAAGAAAATCCTGATTGTGTATGTGGAGAGTATTTGCCGAGTGCAGACGCTGTCGCTCACGGGGAAGATCTTGTACCTGCTGTCGGACTATTTCTTTGTCCAGTGGTCTTCCCTGAGGACCAGATACCCCAGGTCTATTTTCCTGGGAAGGATTGTGTGACGGTCTCTCCTCATTGGTGATGGGTCTGGGAAATGTTACTGCTCTTTGAAAATAAAAAACAGAAACTGTTCCACAATCTGTTCTCATGAAGCGGTTCCCCTAGAGGGGACATCCACGGGACAAATGGGTGAGAGTGAAGACATGTTTCTCTAAGACAGGATGGAAGCTAGTTTAATTCTCTCCAGCCATGGATCAGATCCACCTGGACAGGTGGAGATATGGTTCAACCACTCTGGGCAGTGGTGGTAACTGACACTTATCAGCTGTTTCTAATGATTAAAGTTTACGGTTTTAATATTGACATAATAAACAAAAACCTTCTGGATGGACGGAGCAGCTGATTTATCATTCTGATGGGGGTGATTAGAATATGGGACCAGATGAATGAGTGAGCAGGATAGGAACCGAGAAAGTTCTATAGAACATTTACTTATTGGTGATGAAATGGGTAATGTTGAGATGATCTACTGTGTCCATCAGGATTTCATCTGATTACGTTCTGCTCTTCCAGAGCAGTCACAGATTTGATTCCACCTATGGAGGAGTCACTTAATCTGTCAGATGAAATAAGGTTTTAATACTTTAATGCTCAAACCAAAGCTGCATGGTGCTGCAGCTGGTAGCACTGCTGCCTTGCAGCCAAAAGGTTGCAGGTTCAAATCCCAGCTGTAACTTTTCTTCATGGAGTTGGCATGTTTCTCCAGGTACTCTGGTTTTCCTCCACAGACCAGAAACATTCATGTTAGATGAACTGCTGCTGACTGGCTGTTTGTTCCTGAGATGGACTGGAGACCTGTCGAAGGGTGTCCCCCTTCTTTCACACGGTGACTCCTGGAATTTGACATCAACTCTTGGACCACGGAGCAGGGATTGGTACCTGCAACCTTCTTGCTATGAGGGAACAGTGCCGCCATGCAGCCTCTCAGAGATGTTGACTATTGGCAGAAGACACGACTTAAAGTTAACAGTGAAAAGGTTCCTGTGCAGCCTCGGTTTAACATTGACCTGTAGGTTTTGTTGTTTAAAGATCAAACACAGAAGATACCAAACATAAACCTCTGTTCCATCTTTCCCTCTCCGCTCATGGGGAGCTCAGCTTCTCTGGAATTCTCTCCCTCAAGCTCTACACCTTTAAATCTAGACTCAAGCCCACCTATTCCAGACTGCCTACTGCTAGTGACACCTTTTCCAGCTGCACTTGCTTTATTATCAAGTTTGAACTTTTAAGGTTTCTGTGTATTTTGCTGTTTTTAACTTTGTTTCTTTGTTGCTAGTTTTATTGCTGTAGTATCCTTGTGTTTCCTGAAAGGCGCTGATAAATAAAATGCATTATTATTATGAACCAGTAGATGATGCAGATGGACATGACTGTTCTGGACCTGCTGGTATTATGACTGGAAAGAAACATTTAAAATAAAAAATAAATTTGAAAGCCATCATCCTGCAGATGTCTTAACCTGATGCAGCAGGTCAGCTGACGTCATAAGGGTTTCATCCTGGTACCTCAGGGTCTACCTGATCTATCCTGACACCTGGGGTGTGCTCACGTGCTGATTATGTGTAAAAATGACCTAGAAGATCCAAACGTGAGGTCTAATATGTTCCCATCGGAACCAGAATCCTTTTGGACCTGTGGGCCTCCAGTCCTGAGATGTTCCGTCCAGAACCAGAAGTCTTGGATCGGGCTTCCTCCCGGTATCGGTTCTGTTGCCTGATCCGTTTTAGTCTGTGTTTCTGCCGCTTCAGGACCCATCCGAACCGGGACGTCCCTCGGGCTCTGATTGGCTGTCGTCACGTCAGTCAGTGAGGAATCTCTGGTATTCCGCTCTCTCCTGACTTCAGCTTCGGACCCGAACTTTCTGCTGCTCGTGTTCCGTTGGGATTGGACCCAGAAAATGACTCATTTCAACAAGGGACCGGCCTACGGACTGTCAGCTGAAGTCAGAACCAAAGTAAGTTTTCCTAACCGGACTCCGGTCCAGTTAGAACGGTTCGAACCGCAGCGCCTCGGTGTCGGTTCCGTTCAGCCACCCAACAGCGGAACACCAGAGAACTTTACGGTTCTGGTTTCTAGTGCAGATTTTATAACTTTCGGAGTTTCTTCCTCTCAAAACTCTTCAAACAAACGGGTCAGCAGAACAAAGAGCTGCTTCTGCTACAGCTGCAGAACCAGAACCGGACCGGACAGGCTGTGGATCCAGCTGAGGGCCCGGTTAGAGGTTCTGGCCGAAAGTAGAACCGCGTTTTTTCCCCTTAGCTTTAAAATTGAGTTAGAAAAACACCGATACACATCGTG
Organism: Aphyosemion australe; assembly: GCA_006937985.1. Taxonomy (NCBI): domain Eukaryota; kingdom Metazoa; phylum Chordata; class Actinopteri; order Cyprinodontiformes; family Nothobranchiidae; genus Aphyosemion; species Aphyosemion australe. The sequence continues at coordinate 1,391,630 of SSNS01000055.1, forward strand.
TGGTGTGTGTGCGTGCGCGCGCGTTTATGCGTGCGCGCGGCAGTGCGTGTGAAGAACTTGGCCCAGTTGGTCCTTTGTGACGGCCTAGGTCTCGGTTTGGACCTTCTGAAGCAGCTGTTGGTTCTGGTCTGGTGGACTCAGGACCCATCACCTCATGCTCTACCAGACAGATGGATCAGAACCAGGATTCTGACCTAGAAGAGTTCACACAGGATCACAGATCCCACAGCTGATCAGAGCCAGTCTGAAACGGTCCTACTCTGAATCAGAGTTTATTAGAACTACAATAAATGTTCGGTTTATTTGAGTCCTCTAAGATGGATCGGTACCGACAGGTCAGAGCTGGGCAAGAATCGGTCTCTGGTCTCAGAACCAGAGTCAGAGATTACAGATAACTGGACCTGGCTGTGATGGATCACAGGTGAGCTGCTCAGGGTGGGAGGAGTTCTGGCTCTGAGACTGAGAGACCATCTAAAGGCTCAGGAAGCCTTTGCAGATGTTCTGGATCCATCAGCTGATTAGAGTTTGACACTTTGAGTCTAAAATATTGAATCTTTTCACAATATTCTAATTGTCTGAGATTTTGAATGTGGGGTTTTCATCAGCTGTAAGCCATCATCATCATCATCACACTTATAACAAATAAAGGCTGAAATATCTGGCTTTGCGTGGAAGGAGTCTCTCATAGTTTCACCTTTTAAGTTGAATTACTGACATAAATTAACTTTTGCACCATATTCTAAATTTTCCAGTTTCACTTGTATGAACACCCAGTGTTTGCTGTAAATCCAAAATTACTTTGAGGGCTGCTATTCCATTTGATTGACTACTGCTGTCCATCCCTGTCTTCTGTCTCCATCAAAGTTGTTGTAGAAAGAAAGTTGGGTTTACACCTTTGTCTGTTAGTGCAGCCAAATGCGTAACATTTGATGGTAAAACCAACAAAATAAAAGTGATATAAGGCTACAAACTAGCTTGTTTTGAACTAGTTTAACAGAGTTTTAATGGACGTAAACAGTTCCTTTGACATCCATCAGCAAAAAATAATATCCTAAAAAAATGAGCATTTTTTTTCCAGAAAATTTTTATATGAAAATAGAACAATTTACAATTATTTTCAAGGACTATAATGGCATTTATTAGTACTAATATCGGCACTCTGTATTGGCAAGTACTCAAAAGTAAGTACTTGTACTTGGTTAGAAAATATCTGGTATTGGTGCAACCATAAAACCGTTACCTGTAACTAAACCTTTACCTGTAACTTTCCCTTTACCTTTAACTAAACCGTTACCTGTAACTTAACCTTTACCTGTAACTAAACCTTTACCTTTAACTAAACCTTTACCTGTAACTAAACCTTTGCCTTTGACTAAATCTTTAACTGTAACTGAACCAACTAATTTGGGTTTTCTTTAAATATCTATCTTTAATCTTTATCTGAGCTCTAGACACAAAACCCATGTCCTCTGTATCTTTGTCCACCCGTGTCCTCTCTACCTGAAGTGGGTGAAGTAGGATGTCAGAGCAAAATCCCAGATCTGAGAGAATGTGGGTTTTTATTAGAGGGGCCTGTTTGTTTGGATCCTGTTTCAAACTCCACCATGTGAAAGGTCACAATGGAAATGTTTCTCCTAACAGGATGTGACTCATCCAGACTTCCAGAAGTGGTCGTGCCTTTCAGAGAAATCAGTCTGGCTTTTGGTGTTCTCTACTCTAGTCAAAGCCAGTTTTCCCAGATTTGAGTTATTCAAGATTCAGTATCAGCTGATGGCAGTTCTCAATCTGACATTAGTATCCGCTCCTGTGCAGCAGGGGTGCTCCATGAGTTTAATGTGGTACTACCGGTCGATAGCAAGACAGCATTAGCTCAGGAGGTAGAACGGGTTGTCCAGTAATTGGAGGGTTGTAGGATCGATCCCGGCTCCCAGCAGAGAATGCTGCTGTTGTGTCCTTGGGCAAGACACTTAACCCACCTTGCCTGATGGTGGTGGTTGGAGGGACTGGTGGTGCATGTGCTCTGCAGCCTAGCCTCTGTTAGTGTGCCCCAGGGCAGCTGTGGTTACATTTTAGCTGAGCACCACTAGGGTGTGAATGGATAAATGACTGGTTGTGTTGTAAAGCACCTTGGGGGGTTGTAGGACTCTAGAATGCGCTATATCAAGTACAGGCCATTTACCATGATAATACAGACAATATCAACTTGAGTCGTGAAGTAGATGTAAAAAAAATAGCATAAAAAGGGCAAAATGTGCTTTCTTGTGCTCAGTGCACCACCTATTGTGAGCCCATTGTGTTCTGGTGAACTCGCCACCACCACCACACACACATGCACAATCTGATCATTTTACATTGGATTGATCACATCCAGCTGCTCATATCAAAAGTGTCTCACAAGGTGAAAAAGTGTGGGGACCCTCCTGTGGAGGAGTCAGTTTAAGTCCACAGACTGGTTCTCCTTTAAAGGACTGCAACTAATCATGATTTTGTTGTCAAATAATCAAGTTGTTATTTTGATTCATTGACAAGTAAAGAGTTATTTTAATCAGCGTAAAACTTTATTTATAGCTCACCTTTACAGATAAAACTCACAAAGCGCTTTACAAACAGAAAACAGGTCACGCAGTGTCAGAGTTAGGAGCCCTGGTGGGGGCATAAGAGTGCAAATGGTGACTGTCCAGGCAGGGCTCTCCATGCCAAAACCACATAAATACACAGTAAGCGTTAGTGAAGCTGCATTAGAAGTCACAGGCTTTAGTCAGGAGCCTGGCAGCAGCATGTTGTACAGTCTGCAACCATGAAGGTTTGGGACAGACATGTTGATAAAACAGGATTGAACCAGAGATCTGACAAGATCATCAAACGTAAAACCTGAGTCAGTGGTTCTCAAGGTTTCTAACAGTGGGGTTAGCTAAAACACCAGGAAGTCCAAAGATCTCCTGTATCTTTATAGATTTTTTTCTGTTGCAAAGACAGTTATGTGAGTTTTTGTCTACATTCCAAAGCTTAAACAAGGTCTCAGTCAAGCTGTAATAAAATAATATAATAAAGTTCTTTAATAAAGACTCAGTTCAGATGTTCCTGATTCCATCAGTGTGCTCTGATGGGAGGCTGGCTCTCTTTAAGACGACATTCAGCTGCTGAGGGACACCCACACTGTTATCCCCCAACCCATAACTGTTGTTGGACCCGTTTTTATTTAAGTTCATTCTTTTCAGATTGCTCAGAAGTATGACCCCCAAAAGGAGGAAGAGCTGCGCTTCTGGATCGAGGAGGAAACTGGAATGCCTATTGGAGAGGACTTTCAGAAAGGCCTGAAGGATGGAGTCATCCTCTGCGAGTAAGTTCTGTCTGTGCTCTTCCTACTTTATGGGGACCTAAACTGGCCTGAGATTTTAGTTGAGATGACAGTATGGGGGCTAAGTGTGAGTCTGATTACACAGATGCAGAATTTGAAACAGGATATAATTGCAGCTTCTTCTTCGTATTCGTATGGCAGACTGCCCCGTTGACTGATTTCCTTAGCAATGAATTTGTCACGTTGTTGTTCTGATTGGTCCTAGTGCTGGCCAATAGCATGGAGACCATTTGAAAGTCAACAGTAGATTCCGCCCCATGACTGAGCTCTATCTATGGGTCATGGCCAGACTATACATTTACATAGGGTGGATTGCCCAGCTAGGCTTTTGTTGGAATTTAAAGTGAAGTGTGAACTTATGTTTTTTTTTCAGCACCAAGATGTTCTCAGATCACTGGAGCTCAGTCATTACAGCCCCTTTCCCAGTGGGTCATGAACTGGTTTTTGGTTTCATTGGGTTTCTGTCCCAGCAGCAGGTGGAGGTCTCAACAGGCTTCAGACCCTGATGGATCCAGAACCAGAAGCTGTTTTTCTGCCCTTCTGGAAACCAAGTGGAACAAGATTTAATTATCTTTCTGTCTGAAACCCTGCATCTGGTCATGGTGAAATATGGTTGAGCCCTGTGGTGGTTCTGACCCAAGCTGGGCTGGTGGAGCCACATTCGATGGCTCTGGTATGAAAAACGTTCTTGTTTCTTCCAGACTCATGAACAAGCTGCAGCCTGGTTCTGTAAAGAAAATCAACCACTCTCAGCTTAACTGGCACAAGGTAGGATCTGGTTCTGGCCTGGGATCAGTCCAAGTTCTGTTAAAGATGGGTATTTGTTCCATTAACTTTTGTTCCGTTCTTCTCAGCTGGAGAACCTTGGGAACTTCATCAAAGCCACTCTGTCTTACGGCCTGAAGCCGAGCGACATCTTTGAGGCCAACGACTTGTTTGAAAACGGGAACATGACTCAGGTCCAGACCACACTGCTCGCACTGGCGAGCATGGTGAGTACTCTCGCAGAACCAGAACCCACGATCTGTCCTAGAACACATCTTGATTCTTCTTCATCAGGCAAAGACCAAAGGATTGGACACAAAGATTGATATTGGGGTGAAATATGCTGACAAACAGGCTCGACGTTTCGACAAGGAGAAGATCAAGGCTGGACAGTGTGTGATTGGACTGCAGGTACCAGAACTAGTGGGCCTCACTGACCGTTAGGGTCAGCAGTGTCGATATAAACAATCAGTCCCATAGGCCAAAGACTAGGACTGATCCACTCAGGATCAAATCTGCATCAGGACCTGTTCTGTTTTTTCTCCTCAGATGGGAACCAACAAGTGTGCCAGCCAGGCCGGAATGACAGCCTACGGAACCAGGAGACATCTGTATGACCCAAAGACTCAGACGGACAAACCCTATGACCAGACCACCATCAGCCTGCAAATGGGAACCAACAAAGGAGCCAGTCAGGTCCAGACTCTCCCTTCATTCCTGTTCTCCCAAAAACATCAGTCAAAGCTGCAATGGCAAATTTGGAAAACAAATGAGCTTAAAATATTCTTTTTATACCTCTTAACAACGTTCTAATATAGTATAGCTATAAATATATTGTGGAGATAAAAGAAATGAAAAAAATAAATAAAGTGGTTCTCTCGCATTTGTCTAAAAACCTCCACCAATAACATGTTTGAGCTGAAAGCAACCATTGGACCATCCAGCTGTTGTCTCAACGAACTGCCGCACTTCCCTGGGTCCTCCACTCATTACACACTCACGTAATTAGCACCAGAACACCACTGGCGTGAGAGGTTCTCCACTCAATAATATCAGAGAAGGAGAAACAGCCGGCTGCTACCACTTCAAATTTAGGACAAACTACCAAAGTCCCAAAAAGAAAAACACCATTTGAAGTCACGGACAACAAAAGAGACGTAGAAAACGCCGACTGGTGTTTAGCAATATCCTGTTTTGTCAGGCATTGCAGGTTTCTGGTTCCGGCAGAAGTGTTTAAGGGAAGATACCCGAGTGGAGGGGTGAGTGTTCCCTGACTTTGTTTGCGTTCAAAACCTAACTTGTGTGCAGATTTGTTATAACATTATTTAATGGGACTGATGGATCCAAATGGTTTTTATTTAGAAACAATGACTTATTCTGAAGTTACTAGGTTATTTACAAGAAAATAACATTTATTTACTTGGATAGACTCACCAACCCATTTGTTTCTGGTTCTTCTCTTTACTGGTGTTTAAGATCTGATGATGGTGATGTTTCTGGAACAAAACCTAGATAAACATCACAGGTGACTGGACCACTGGTGCACAAGTCTACAGATCAACAGGTCTCCAGGTCTAAAATTCTACAGGTGTATAAATCTACTAGTGTGTAGGTCTACAAGTGTATAGGTCTACAGGTGTACCTGTTTATCGGAAAACGTCTTTGTAAGTCTACATTTCTATTGTTTAAAGGTCTACAACATTCAGTATATTCAGGTAGTCAGCTGACCTCATTCTTAGAGCACATCCTGTTGCTGAACCAGACCTGACCAACTGCAGCAACCCCAGATCATAGCACTGCCCCCACAGGCTTGTACAGTAGGCACTAGGCATGATGGGTGCATCACTTCATCTGCCTCTCTTCTTACCCTGATGCACCCATCACTCTGGAACAGGGTCTTTCCACATGGTTGTTTAAGAAAACCAACTCATTGCACCAGTTGGGGTTAAATAACTTGTTGCCAGCTGAAAGATAATCACCCATGCAGCAATTATCCAATAGGAGGCTCGAACCTATTGGCTTAGTTAAATCCAGGTGGCGACTTTTTTTTTTTGGCCGGGCAGTGTATATAGGTCTTTAGGTGTACAGGTGTACAGGTTCTGTCTCAAATCAGAGACACCAGGAGACTGAAATAATAAATGATTAAACATACTGAAGTCAACTTTTGTGTTCCTCTGGCTGCTGTTAGACCAGTCATCAGTGAAACTTCATGGTTTTGTTCTGGATCATGATGTTGTGTTCTGGTTTTGGCAGGCAGGGATGTCTGCACCTGGGACCCGGAGAGACATCTTTGACCAGAAGGTGGCCCTGCAGCCTCTTGACAACTCCACCATCTCACTACAGATGGGCACTAACAAGGTGGCATCTCAACGGGGCATGAGTGTGTACGGTCTGGGCCGGCAGGTCTACGACCCCAAGTACTGCGCCCCTCCGACCGAACCTGTCATTCACAAGAATGGTAGCCAGGGCACCGGCACCAACGGGTCAGAGATCAGTGACAGTGACTATCAGGCTGAGTTTCAGGAGGATGAGTACCACAGAGGTTTCCATGACGACTACAGCGCACACTACAGCGACCCAAGCATCGACTACTAGAGAAGATGGCAGCAGACATAGAAACCCTTCATCTTCACATGTTCTTAATTTCCTGAAGCGTTCCTTCCTGAATCAGGACATCTAAGCAGCAAAGTCTTATGAAGTATTAAAAGACTGAAGTCCGCCTCTTCCATTCCCTCTTCTAGGGCACACTCGTAGTGATAACTGTGGCTGGTGTTAAATGTCAGACAGCTGGTGTCCAGTGTTTGTGTTTCTAGGTTGACATTCCTGAATCTGGTTCCTCAGCTGATGTTCCAACAGACTCGTGACACCACAGGTTTGTCTTTAATACTAAATTATAGTCGTATAAAGTGGATGGCCCGGACCAACCCCCTCACGTTCCGCTCTAACATCATAGATCTTTATGTTTCTGTATTTATTGTAATGACTCCCAACAGAAATTCCAGTTAGACTGTTCACAATCAAAATGTTGCAAATAAAGTCTTTAATTCTAGAAGTCGTCGATGTCGTATCATTTAGTTATGGTGGAAGAAGGTCCAGCTGGTTCCTTCTGAGGTGAGCTGCTCTGTGGTTCAATATTCCAGCAAATCCAGCAGGAATATGAGAATAAGTACGAGAGCTTCCATAGAATTAGCCATGTTCCTAAGTCTCTCCACCTGACAGGAACCTCCACCTCCTCACCTGCCTGGAAGCCTCTCCTGTCTTAACACTCCTGATCAGAAGAACCAGAACTGGTTTTGCTTTAACAGCTCGTCCATCTAAGTCCTGACTGAAGCAGATCTGCGAGTGTCTCTTTAGTAACTGGACATCTGGAGCTATTCATTTGGAGTCTGAACACCTGGTCCAAGCGTGTTCTCCTCCCCTTTACCTTCAGGTTTGTAATGTTGTGGACCCATCTAATCTCCAGCTCCTTCTACACCACCTCATCCCATTCAGAGCTCTGAGGGCTAAACCTTCTCAGATGTACTGCTGACTTTACTTCTGCTGTCCAGTAGGGGGTGGTAAAGCACCAGGTGAAGAGGGGTAAGACCTTCAAGTTGAACATCTGTCACTGCCAAAGGACAATTTCAATATTCAATCCTCTAGATAATAACAGTTGTTTCCATGTCTGCACACAAACAAAACCCATATTTTAAAGTTTTAAATGAATCCTTAATGAAATGCAGCCAGTAAACTTAAAATAAAACAAGTTTCCTGATTAAATGTCAGTATAGAAAACATGCTCAACATTCAACTCTTTCAGACGGGTCCACTTCAGTGCTGCATCAGCTGAGATTCCTTAGTTTTCCAATTTGCTCGTGTTCTCCTAAACAATGGTAAACATGGCTGAAGGTGTCCCAAACTGGCAGCAGGAGCAAGATACTTGCAGTGTGAACTGCAGGAGGGGGCTGGTATGTTGGCTGACCCATAGATGAGTATGGTCTTCCTTGTGGATCATCGTAGATGAACAGGAGCTTGGCTCAGGCCCTGACATCAGCAGGTCCTTGGGTCCAGGTGAAGGGGAATCCAAATTCCTGTGCAGACAAGACTGTCCTATCATCCTCTGGCTGCACTGTGGATGGGGATCCCCGCACCACCAACTAATCCTGTAGTTGACCATCTTTCAATACCTTCATTTGTCTGTCACCCACAAATTCATATGGGCCTGCACCATGGCTCTGGACATCACCTGCCTGCACTTTCTGTCTTGACCAACTCTGCTCAACACTGTCTCCTCAGAACAGGATGATGTTTGCATCCAGGACAAATAGCAACATCTTAGTCCACCCAAAACCTGACCCTTATAGTTCTGAACTTAGAATAGAATAAAAAATTCCTTAATCGACCCTCAGTGTGGACATTTTGGTGTCACGGCAGTAATTACACTCACAACAGGAGTAAAGAATAATAAAAAAAAAAGAATAAACAGAGAAACTAAACATATGCAAAAATACTTAAAAGATTTAATTGAATTTAGCATATTTTAAAATGAGACATGTCCACCAGCGGTCTGGAGAAGCAGCCTCTGTGCAGTCTTTGGTCTGACCAGATCAAGAAACGTTCACCAGAAACTTCTGAACAGCTTCCAGGATAAATTAAACCAGCACAGAATTAGTTATTGGGACCTGTCCCCTATAGGACAGCTGAGACAAATTGGCCTCAATCTCCTGAACTCCTTCTGAAAAGGTTCACTTCCAACTTGTAGTCCAATAATTTTCATTCCTCTCTTCTCCCGTGTTGATTTTCCAGATAACTTTCAGAGTCAGAGGACTCCAAAGTGCTTTACACTACAGTGCATCATTCATCCATTCACACTCTGAGGGTGATGATGAGCTACATTGTAGCCACAGCTGCCCTGGGGCACACTGATGGAGGTGAGGCTTTCCAAGCACAGGTGCCACCAGTCCCTCTGACCACCACCAGCAGGCAGGGAGGGTGAATTGTCTTGCCAAAAGACACAACAGCAGCATTCTCTGCCAGCAGCTGGGATCAATCCTACAACCTTCTGATTACTGGACAACCCGCTCTACCTCCTGAGCTGCTGCCCATAGAGAAAGCAGCAGGATGTCTGTTCAGGACTCGTTATGTTTACAACTAGTTGTTTGTCTTGGATTCATTTAAAAATGACACATATATGAAAAGTTCCCTTCAGTAGACCAGTTCACCAAAGAAACATGACAGCAGGTTGTCAGAAGAGCTGGTTATGATGGTAAAACATTTAGATTTTGGGTCTTTTTCCTGCCATACCTACAGACACCATGCAGATGCTACAGGTTAGCTGTTCTGCTGCTTCTGCTACAGCGCCTGATGGAGTTACTAATGAACTCCTCAATTCATGAAGTTTAATTTAGAGTCTGAGAACTGAAATGAGCTGCAGCACTTTCTTCATTCCTGCCACAGATCAAAGAATAACTCCTCCGTCCAATAAAGGTTGTTCCTGAATCAGCAGGTGGCAGCAAAACAAACATGTTTGTGACTGTTCTAATGACCAGAACAGAATGAAACTGTTCCACCTGAGGATTCCTTTGTGTGTTTAGCGTCTCCACGAGCCCCAGAGGCTTGTTCTGCTTCTGTGTTCAGCTGTTCTCTAACGGGGGGGTTTCATTGCTCTCTGTTTAGAGTCACTTTGTGGTTCCGTTAATGGCTCGTAAAGCGCCGCTCCAGCTTCTTTTCCTTCCTTCATGCTGCAGACTTGTGCTTGCTGTTTTTCTACATAAATAAAGGACTGAGGTTCTGATCCAGCTCAGTTAGTGACAACATCTGGCTCAGCAGGCTGATGGAAATAATTGCAGGAAGCTGATTGAAGTTTTCTCTGAATGTTTCCCGTCTGGTTGGTGAGAACATCTGTAGATCTTTAGAGACTTTTGGGCATCTGATTGTGTCTGATAGAATGTTTTGAGCTGCAGTTTTACTGAGAGCGGGCCCAAATAAGGTCTGAATTCCACACAAATAAATCAGTTTGTTTAGTTATAACATCTGGAACCAGGCCAGGAAATATCCCAGCTAACAGGAAACACTGGACCTAATCTTACTGGTCTGGACTGGACCAGTTCTGGACGGGTCTTGCATGTAGATAAAATATCAGACGTGATTATTCTCTGTTCCTCCACGCTCCAGCTGTTCCCCTGCTCCAACACACCTGGTTCAATGATTGATTCACCCCTTCAGAAGCCTGTTAACCATGCATGGTTTATTTTAGTTTCCTTTTTTCTTTTGACATAACAAATGCACACATTACATACTAGCACATGACAAACTACACGAGTGAAAAAGGAGGAGTTCAAGATTAGCTTGAACCAAGTATGCACAATTGAAATGAGTAGAAATGATCACTATGTTGTCTCGTGTTCACGTCATATAAAATTATCATAGCTTCCTTTTGTAATAGAAACAGGATTAGTATTGGTTTTATATGTGTTGCCCCTTACCTCCATACAATAGGTCAGGTATAGAACAATAATATAATATCTGGAGTGTTGGATAAACATTTCTTTTTATTTTAAGATTCCAATATTTTACACAAATATTCTTGTGGTTTACATGAGAGGTCTAGTGAGGTTTACAATGAAAAACAACCCCAAACTGAAATATCATCTATAAACACTTCAATCAAATCATTTTTAGTTCTCTTTTTTCCAATTTATCAGTAATTTATTATCCTTAAATCATTCGTTAAGTTTAGACATCTCACAAATCAAATGTTCTGTTACAAAATTTAAATGATTCCACACAAATATCATAAAAGGCACTGAGCCTTGATCCTGGAGCTTTCAAACCAGGTGTGTTGGTGCGAGGAAGAAAAAGAAACCAGACAACCAGGAAGCCTCCTCAGGGGTGGGTCTGTGGGGGGATCTGGGGTGGGCCGGTGCCCCCATGACAACAAGCATGGACTTCCCCTGTGGCTCCCTGCTGAGGGCGGAGCCTAAGCATTTGGAACCAAAATGTGAATATATTTATTTAAAGTTAAAACTAGATGCTGAGACAAATACTTTCATGTTACTATTATATAGTAACTGAACTGCTGTTATCATATTGTTGTAATTAGACACTAAAATTTGAAATACTTCAGTGTAATGCAAACAGAGCAGCTGTCCCCCCGTGTCCTTTTGTCCTTACAGGCTGGATGTCTCCTGCTGATCTGGACTGTTGTTTGACCTGCAGCTGTGTTTGGTGATGATCCTGTGATGGTTTTAACTTCACTCCTCTAGCGGTGATGAAGAAACACTTCAGACCGGAACTACATCAGCCGTCTGCTCTCCTGGTGATTTACTGTTCACCATCAGGGCTCAGAGTACAGATGGGTGGGGTTTGGACTCAGGTGATCAAAGGTCAGTATGTATAGGACCACACACACACACACACACACACACACACACACACACACACACACACACACACACACACACACACACACACACACACACACACACACACACACACCAGTTTCCTCCTAAAGACTCATGACGTCCCATGCTGCTATCCTAGGACCTGTTACTCCCAGAATGGGCGCTGTCTTCAGTCTGAGGAGGTTTTCACTCACAGCTGGACTGAGTCTATTGTAGTCCTGAGGGAGGGAGAGAGATAACAAACATGTAACATTCCTCTCTCCCGCCCTCACTCCCTCACTTCCTCAGTTTATTCCGGTTCAAAAGATGCACGCACACACACACACACACACACACACACACACACACACACACACACACATTTATTCATTGTGGAAGGTAACCAGGACAGTCACACCCCCACATGGTCATTATCACAGAAACTCCCCTCTGAAACTTCCAGAAGAGCCAGGACTCCTGACTGTCTTGCTGTGAGGTGACAGCTGAGGGTCTGCTACCTTCTGCTCATGGGTTCTGGGTTTTCCTGACTCACTAGCCCGCTCTACTCAGTAATACTCAGATAAAAGGCCCAAGTCAAGTTCTGGATCGCCGGTGTCCTAAACAGTTGGGTCGAACTGATCTGAACATTATGTGTAGTAGTAGTAGTTATTACCAGGACTTTTAAAATAATGCTAATGCTAGAGTGTTGTACTAATACAGTTTCATAGTGTTGGTCAAGTTTTATAGTACTGATATGCTTTTATAGCACTAGTAGAGTTTTACAGTGTTTGTAGTTTTACATTGCTGGTAATGTTTTACACTGTTGCATCATGTGCATAAATTCCTGCTCTGATTGTTTAAGCTAGATAACAGACTCAGAGTGTCGCTGAGGCACACAGGACCCTACCTGTCTGAGCGCCCTTACAGTATTTGTCCCAGACCAGCTCACCGTGTCTCGGTTCTGTCCCCGACTGATGTGGGCTCTGATACGACCTCATATCTCAGCGTTGGTATGTTCCACAGACCTAAATCTACAGGCTGTTGGCAAGAATTTGCAGGTCAAGTCTGAGCCTGAGTTCTGCATCATCTGGTAAAAAGCTTCCCTGTTGGATGTTTTATACACAGAGTCATCAGAAACTACTGGAATAGCAGAGTAGCAGAAGGGGTTGTTGTGATAATGAAATTGCACACAGGTGCACTAAAGGGGCAACACTAAAATGACCCCAAAACAGGGATGGTTTTGCAGAAAGAGGGCAGACATTTTTACTCCTATGCAGGAATCATGATGTTTAATCAGCATCTTCATATTACACCTGTGGGGTGGATCAGCTAGAGAGAAGTGCTCCTTATCCCAGATTTAGACAGGGAGCAAAAAGCTAAAGTGTTGCATTTATAATCTAGTTGAGTGTATTTGAATATTGTGTTTAAGAGTATCAGACGGGTAAATCATGATAGAATATCAGATGAGACACTCAAAGCGTGAGTGTGAGAGGATAGACATCACATCAGTGCATGTTAGAGTATCAGATCTAATAATGTGTTGCTTTTGCCACTTTACACACTTTTATCAAATGCATCATCATTTCCATCGTTCTCCTCTTTCTTTCCCCCCTCTTTGGTTCCTGTAGCTGGTTTTAGTGTTTAGTGCAAGGTTGTGTTCCTTTGTGCTGCTCCAACCTTTTTGCTGAAACATGTTTCCCTTTTATTAGCTGAGATCATGTTGGCTTGGCCAACTAATCACCTAAATCTGAACCTGTGTGAGAGCAGATGTTCCAATCATATCGCTCTCATCCCGTTTCTGGAAGTTCTTTGGTGTGGCTGTGATTCACAGTCTTGTTCTAGCAAGCAAAGGTCCCACCTTTGTTGTATCTTCCAACAATCTACATACCAACACACATTCTGTGTTTTTTCAGACAAGCTCAGACACCATCCATCTGCACAGTAAGAGACTGAAGACACTTCCTATTCAGCGTTTCCTTCAATGAATACAGTGGTCTTCATGTTAAATCTCAGTTTTAGCACTGCTGTTGTTTTCTTACGTCCTGGATTCAGCTGGTTATTTGATCAAACACACACATGCTGCAGCATGATGCCCCCACCCCTGCAGAGTAAACAGCAAAAAGACTAAATGCACATCCCAGGAGTCTTAAGCAGTGTGTAGTTCTTCTAACAGGAAGTCCAGAATGCAAAGTGAGGTTTTCAGCCCAGCTAGCGCTAGAGCAGGTGTGCCCAACCCTGGTCCTCGAGATCCACTATCCAGCATGTTTTAGTTGTTTCCCTAATCCAACACACTTGATTCATCTGCTCAGCAGCTCAACAGGCTCTGCAGAAGCCTGTTGATCACCTGCTGATTAAAATCAAGTGTGGTGAAACAGGGAAACAACTAAAACATGCTGGATAGTGGATCTCGATATAGGAGACAGCTGTGATAGAGGGTCTGATTGGGTTAAAGGCTGAAGACAAGCTGGGTGTTATGCGGTTGATGCTTCAGAGCAGGAGTGTCCAACCCTGGTCATGGTCATGTTTTAGGCGTTTCCCTGCACCAACACACTTGAGTCAATGGTTGAATCACCTGTGCAGCAGCTCATCAAGCTCTGCAGAAGCCTTTTAATCCCCTGCTGATTAAAACCAGGTATGTCCAAAACCAACGATTGGACCACCTGGTTTTCTGTCTAGAAAACAGCTACTGGTGTTTAGTGGTCTCTCGTTTCCTCTGGGAATGCAGGTTCCTGTATCAGGGGGGCGTGGCCTAGGGATGATAGCCAATGGGAGAGGTGCGAGTTCTCTGACCGTGTTTGTGTTTAAAAGCTAGCTTGTTCTGTAGATTTGCTATTGCAGCTTTAAATCTAGTGAATAATGTGCTTTGACTGTAAGCCCTGAGAACTATTGTGGGAGAGGATTTAACCGGGTTAGAGTTAATTCTACTCTCTGATCAGAGGAGACACACAGGCCCGGCTGGACAGTCAGAGACAGAGGTCACATTTCTAAAGGCCTTACTAATGCTCCTGGTAATTAGGCCTGTTTGTGTCCAGCCATGAGAATGTGAGCCTGGTGTTTAGCTTTCATCACTTCTCAGAGCTGATAGGCTGCCAGCCATCTCCCACCATGCCTCAGTCCACTCACACACACACCCCCACACACCCACACACACACCCACGTCGTACATTTAGATCAGGACTCACATTAAAAAAAAATAAAAAAACATCTTTTTACTTAGAACCAATAAAGGCAATAACAAAAATAAATGAACCTGAGCCAGCTGCAGTAACAGCAGCAGGTTTAGATCTCAGAACCAACACCACAGTTACTGATGGTTCTTCAGGTTCCTTCAGACTGAATCCTCTCTGACCCTTTAGCCGTGGTGATGCTACCACACTGCTAACTCATAACAACCTGGTGCACATGTCAGATAAAGGTCTAGACAGTAGAGGTGATCCTGCTGCAGCTGCAGCTGAACTTTCCAGGTACCCTGGAGTCATTTTAGCCAATTAATATTTTATGATTAAGTCCATGTCCATGTCTCCTCAGAACTATCTGGAGTTTCAAGAGACTTCATCAAAACTCCAGATAGATGATAGATAGATGATAGATAGATAGATAGATAGATAGATAGATAGATAGATAGATAGATAGATAGATAGATAGATAGATAGATAGATAGATAGATAGATAGATAGATAGATAGATAGATAGATAGATAGATAGAGCAGTATAAAACCTGACAGACACATCCAGTTGAGCACTGTGTCCACCAGAGGATGTCGGTTCGACTCCCGGTAAGTACTTCCTGGCAGCAGCAGCCAAACAGGAAGTGATGGGTGGCGTTGAGCTCTCAGGCTTTTGTTTTGAAACAAGAATTTCCTTTTTCAAAGAACTTCAAACAGTTATTAAAAGTTGAACGTCTGCTGGAGCAAAGAGAAGAACAGATGTTTTCTGTTATGGGTCATGCTGATCCAATCAGCAGCAACCTGTTTGTTTGTTTGTTTGTTTGTTTACATTTTGATCGACTGTTTAGTGTTCTGTCTAAACAAGACCAATGACGTGTTTAAAATCCACCCAGACGTTAAGGGAACAGAGAAAGATTCAGAACCATTTGGGGCACTGAGAAGTTTCATTATAATAAATGAAATGAGTTCAGCTGGGTATAACCCAACCTGGTGAAGGCTGAGTCAGACTCAGAGTTCAGACTTTAATCCAGAACTGGACTCTACTTCCTGTTTGAGGGACACTTGATATTCAGAGCCACATCCAACCCTGATTCAGCCGGGCCCCTCAGAGCTGGGATGGAACCAAACCAACAACGAGAGAGCTGCCAGGTCCTGTTAGATGCTGCTGGGAACTCCAGACCCGCTCTGATCCTCCTTCTAAGAGCAAGCTGGACAGAGGCCTCAGATATCTGGAGTCCAACGTGTCGATCCATGACTCTGGAGGATTTCTTCACCAGTGTTCCTCCTCTGGAAAAGTTAAAGCCCGTAATAAACCCGAGCCCTGAGTCAGAGTCCTGAGTCAAACCCGGAGCTGAGGCTGGTCCAGTTCAGATGATGCAGGTCAGCATCATCACTGGCCTGAGTAAGGTGTTCCTGATGACTACCGTTTACTACTACTGATTACTACCTTTTACTACTACCGATTACTATTACTGATTACTTCTGATTACTATTACTGATTACTACTGCTATTACAGTATTTTTACTTATGATAGAGCAGTTAATTTTTGAAGAGTGACCACTATGAGTCACTACTGACTATAAGTACTAACTACTTTTAGCATTACCAGTAATAAGGTGATTGCTGTAAACTGGTTGTAATTTGATGATGACTAACTGGATGACGTCACTAACCAGCTAAATCTTTAAATAGAACAAAGTAGACTGAATGAATCGTTTCTATAAAGATCAGTAATCTGACTCGTTTGTTGGGATTATTCCAGCTAATCTGGATTAAACTGTTTGTATCAGAACTTCTTGTTTTAAGCTACTGCGGAATGTCTTCTGCCCCCATCAGTGACGTCACACCAACGCGCCTTATATGGCCGTGTTCCGGTCTGAGCGGAGGTCTGAGATCACTTTTAAGTCTAGGCAACAGAGGACTGGACTCAGACACGGACGGGTTCTAGAGCTGGACCTGTGACCCAGAACCTGTCAGGATGACCCGGTCAGCGCGTGTCCTCCCGTTCCTGCTGCTCTCCCAGGCTGTCTCCGGTGAGTCCCCTCCCCGGTCCAATCGGTTAGATTAACGGACCCGGTTCCGTGGAGACTCAGGTTCATTAGAACCCAGACCAGAACCGGGTTAGTTAGAAGCTGCTTACCCAAGTGTTACCTCTGATGTGTGCGCGCGCGCCTGAGGTAAATATTTAACTTTAGATCAGAACAGAACCGGGTTATTAGTTTATTACAGTCAGAGCAAAATGATGATTTATTTATTCAACTAAATGCCTTAAAGCAAAAACACAACTTCTGTCATAAAATACAAGAAAAACACAAAATGACAAGAAGCATGTAGAGGTCTAAAGGAGCGTTTAACAGAAGAGCTGGAACTTAATCCAGATTATTAACGAAAACCCATCTTTGTGTAATCCAGGTCCCTCTAACGAGGATTTCTGTTTAGCTTTAACAAATGATTGTTCGTCCACGTTACCCGTGCCTTTAATCACGTAGTGATGGAGGTGATGGAGTAGAAATGCTCATCATCAGCTGTGTGATGACGTCACCTAGAGGCAGGATGTGGAATAGAAATGAGGAAGGTGTCAGACCTGAAACCCCAGCAGGGTCACACACATTTCCATGGTCAGGATTGAGCTCATGAATTGTTCCGTTACCTCATAAATGATAGATTTGTTAATCTGCAGGGATTAAATTGGGTCCAGGTCCAGATTATAGAAGAAGGTCATATTAAAGGCTTGATCAGAACCTGATCTGTAGCTATAAGGAATAAAGTTATAGGACTATCAGTGTCAGCATGATCTAGTAGATTTGATTTTGAGACTGAATCACATCTGGTTGCTCACATGTTGGATTAAGTTTTCAGTAAAAACACAGTTTGTTAGAAGTGGCTGAGGCTTCCTGGTTTCTGTGGATCTGTACAGCATCTCCTGATACGTGTCGCCATCACCGTTAAACCACGCTGAGACTGCATGTTTCTACCACAGAAACATTTTCAGTTTCTATCACAGACTGTTTGATTACAGGAAGAAATGCTGCAGGTCATCTCAGTTTCTGCATCATCTTAACACATCTAACATGTCTGTTCTGATCCAGACTCAGAGAAACAGACCAACTCCAGACATTGCATTGGTCAGATGCACGAGGGTGTGAATTAGACTGAAACTGTTTAGGGATTCCACGAGTCACACCCTCGTGCATCTGATCAATGCAACGATTCCCTCACAATAGAGGCTAACGACCCCGATGACTCATCAGGAGGTAGGGAGGAGGGGTATTCATAGGTAGTTTCTGCTTGTTGAGCAACAATAGACAGCTACAGTTTATACGCTTGACTCTCCCATATTCCAGTCAGAACTGACAAAGCTCCTTGCATGAGAAGCGAAACATGTTCAAGAAACCAAAGAAGTCCAGTTGCCTTCATTTGAACCCCTTTGGATTACCATGACCTGGATGACTGAGAACCTTCACCAAACTTTTGTTTAGACATCAGCTATATTTAAGGTTTCTTTTTGTTTTTTTAAATAAAGGGACTAAAACAGCTGCTGGTTGACCTGCTGTTAGAGGGATTCTCTGAAGTTCAGGTCTCATCAGATTATGTGAAGATTAGTGGAACCAGTTAAGTGGAAAAACAGCAGCGCCAGAGCTTTTTCTCCACAGAGAATGACTCACAAGGCATTCATTCATCCATTCATTCATTCATTCATTCATTCATTCATTCGTCTGTCCATACGTTCGTTCTAGAGGCCACAGCAGATTTATTGAACTAACGAGTGAATGAGAGCTTTAAGGTCCTAAATAAAGTAGACAATTAAAACAGTCTCAGTTGAAAATGACACAGTGGATCTCCCCTGTTTCATCCCACAGACGGATTATTGATCGCTGAAGGGTTCGGTGTGTTTAACCAGGAAGTGGAATCTGATTTAACCTGTTGGAAAAACTCTAGTCAATTAAATCTGATCAGATGACTGCAGAGCAGAGTCTTTATCTGACGATGATGTTTAACTCCAGGTTCTCACATAGACCACCCTACTTGATTTGTGAGGCTGATTTTCAGATCTCTGCTGAACTTTCTGTTTAATCTCTGTTTGCATCTCTGAATTTTACAGTTTAAACTTAAAACCTGACAATCTGTAAAATGCTTTGCAGAGTAAAGTTTGTTCTGGAGTCTGTTTATGTAGCACGGTCATATCTGACCTTTAACCTTTGACCTGAACCACCTCCGTTGAACTGAACCAAACACCTTTTATGTTGCAGCCATGTTTCCTCGAGCACAGAACATCTCCTGGAAGTCCACCAACTTCAAGACGGTTCTGACCTGGGAACCCAAACCATCAGCTGATTACTCGTACACGGTGGAGTTCTCTATGTGAGTATCTCACCAGTTCACCCAGTTTAACCAGCAGAACGCCAACATGTAACACAGAGGAACCAAATCTGCTGGAGTTATGTTCAGTTTGTTAAATTTGGGTCGACACATGTAACTGGTTGGATCTCAGATAAACTGGTTCTACGTGATCTAGTGAAGGAACCAAAAACCACTCAGGCTGTTTCACTTCTTGTTTCAGGTCTGAACTGAACGTAGCGTAAGAATTTATTTCTGCTTGTCTTTATGACTCTCTTGCTGCCATGTCTGACTCTACATCCCAGACACGCTGAGACACCAGGCTTCTGTGGCCACGGATGACTGAACCAGTAACAGTTCATGAATCAGAAAGACAAGGTTTGTTATAAAATGCACAATTTCTGCACATTGAGGGTGTGATGTGCAGCGGGGTGAGATGGTCAGAGGAGCGGTTTGATGGATGGGTTATGACCCAATCCTTTAGCACGGGACATGCTCAATGACTGGATGAAGATTTACCAGGTTTCTACGTTTCAGAGGTGATTCAAGTTATTCATTGTTTTAACAAAACATTTAATTTTTTTTGTTGCCACCAGTTTGTAAAGAACATCTAGAGCAATGTAGCAAAAAAAACGTTCCATAAGAAGATCAAACACTCCACCTTTAACCATCACTTGAAGTAGATTTCAAAAACAACCAGAAAAAAGTATTAATATTAACAGAATTTGTTGAAGGTTATAAAGATTTACAACACTATAACTGCCCTAAATATGACCTTTAGAGGAAAAATCAAAAACAGGAAGTTGAGAGCTCTACAGTCTTAGTTAAAGGGTCAGACTTAGGTTGCACAATCCTGAACAGATGAAGTGTTAATATTAAGAAAGAAAACAGAATTGAATGAAACTCTGAACCTGACGCTAAACCCAAAAACTATTTCTAAAGTTAGTCTTTCAACAATCAGCTCCAGAGTTGTGGTGGATTCATCCAGAGAGCGGACGGCAGCAGAGCCACCAGGACCACCTCAGGACCACACCTGGAAGACTGAATCAGTGGAATAAAACTGATAACGGAAGACAAAACATCCAAACACCATCTGAAACCAATCAGGATGTCTCCCTGTTCCAGTAGCTCAGTTTGTGGACAGGCTGGACCTTTCTGGGTTGTGTGAATGTGTGTGTTCTTATCAGGAACATGAGATATGAGTTTTCCTGTTGTTGATTTCATATTGTTGTTTTTTATTCACATGGTTATTCTTGTTATCACTGAGAAGCTGAACGCTGGGTCCCAGACAGAGACCGGACCTGAGA
Source organism: Aphyosemion australe (assembly GCA_006937985.1). Lineage (NCBI taxonomy): Eukaryota > Metazoa > Chordata > Actinopteri > Cyprinodontiformes > Nothobranchiidae > Aphyosemion > Aphyosemion australe. Next base: position 1,411,927 of record SSNS01000055.1, read on the forward strand.
ATGAGTTCAATAATACAAAGTCTCTGTGCAGAACATCAGATCTGCTCTGTGTCCACTCACCACACTGATAAAATAACACACACTGTGTGTGTGTGTGTTACAGAGTTGGAGGGGACAAACAGCGGAACCATCACTGTGTCAGATCCAGCTCTACGACCTGTGACCTGTCTGTGTCTCTGACTAACCTGGATGGCTGCTACACAGCTGACGTCCTGTCTGAACCCCCTCTTGGCGTGACCTCTGAACTCACAGAGTTCCCACACAGCAGCTCGCCTCGTTTCTGCCCAGCTACACAAAGTAAGTTCTTCAGTCTGTCTTTGACTCCTCCCACATCATCATCTCCTGTCACCATGGAAACAGAGAGATTACAAAAATACCTGAGTAACACCGTCCACAGAGACTCCCAACACTGACCAGGAAACAGGTCGTTCTGTTCTGATGCAGCAGAAAAAATGCTTTAATTTTATAATTAAACAGGTTTATTAGAGGAGAAATGAGCAGTTTTATCTTCACTAGATAGAATTCAACACACTGCTGTACTTTGGAACAGAAAAGTTTTTACCTTTTACTCCTGCTTTTGAGTCACTGCTTGGCTCCTCCTAGAAGTTATGAGCAGAATCAAGAACAAAGACTTTGAACATTTATTGCAACTGTTGCACTCCTAAAACAGACAGGACTCTGTTTTCTGTTTGGCAACTTTATTTGCCCCACGCTGCATATATTTTTTGGGTTGTTCTCTGGAGCAGCGGGCCTGAACCGACACCATTACACACATGAGCTACAGAGCAGAGGTCCTCGTTTTTTTCTCTGTGACGTAGCATCACATTTTTAGTCACTTATGTGCCTGAACAGAAATAACTAAAATTGTTTTAATAATTGAACTGCGTCAGAAAATTAAAATGTATAAACAAAAGATAAAATGTTATGTAATATTAATAGTATAACTAAAATATTTCCAGAGTGCAACACCACGATTCTGATGTGTTACCTGCTATCCAAAACAATCTCTCCTTATCTTTGTCAGGGATTCAAATAGCCCTTAAAAGGTCATGTGCATCCCCACAGGACGCCTTGATAGACAGGAACGTAGGCTTTTACTAAATCAATAAAACGCATAAAGACTGGCTGGGCAAACTCCTATTGCACCCCCACTCACCCTGGTATAGAGCTTCCCAGCATGGTTGAGTAGAGGGAACAGACATACCCCTGGTTCCCTCTTTTGAAGGAAAGGACCACCGTCACAGTCTGCTAGCCCAAATGTACTGTTCCTGAGGTGTCTCAACCAAGATCAGCATCTAAAGCCTTTAGAAACTCGGGCAGAACCTCATCCATCCCTGAATGAGATTAGATGATGGTTTGCCAGAAACTCTTTGAAGCCATCTGTAACGTGGGTTATACTCGGGTTGAGTGGCACACACTCGTGACATCACTAAACATTAACTTAGGCTATCTTAAAGGTGTCCCAGAATGCAATTAATCAACAATCTAAAACAGAGCTTTGAGCCTCCAAAAAGCATAAGAAAATTTTTTTTGGCTTTCATCTGTCCCAGGAGCTCTGATACAGGCCATTCTAAACCCCCTTACTCAGGCCTTCAGTGAAACGAGCTGTTGACCCCTCCCACTCAGCCAGGAAATGCTGATTGGTTGGTTTCCCCAGAAGGCCTCAGACACATGCAGGTTTGAGGAGGCGTGGCTCCCCCTTATGACGTGTTAAGGAAGGCTTTCTCAGAACAGGAGGTTTTCTCTCGCCTTTTTCAACTTTCTAATTTTCATTAAAAGTAGGTCAAACACGGCTTTGACTTTTGGCATGCTACTGTTGACCACCCAAGCTGTCTTATTCAACAACAACAAGGAAAATGTTGGTTTACATACGTATCACGATACAGGGGAGACGATATGATATATATACTGCGATGCATTCAGTCAGACAATATTAGCGATTTTTTTAGACTGAATTTATTGTAGGAAAGTTCAATAAACAGTCCAAACTGACACGTAACCTGTTTAACATGAGGTATCTGAACCATAATAGAGAGATTTACATTTCAATGGTGGAAACAAAACCCATTGCACACTGCTGCCAGCTAGCGGTTGGTGTTTGGATTGCACCAAAATAAAAGAAAATACATAAATGTTTGCATGTAAATTCTTCCAATAATTCGATACACAGCTTTTGAATATCGATATATCGCAGGAAAAAAATCACGATATATTGCTATATCGATATTTTTTTACATCCCTGATATACACCAAATACCTTATGCACTGAATTTCAAGCAGCTGCATCAGCAGTAGAAGCCTGGAATATGGTCCAATCAGATTCAGCATCTCCCCTGCTCCTCAGAATGAAAACAAAGCTCTAGTGGAGGTGATGTTCCTGCCAGATGTTCCCAGAACACCCTCGCTGTTTGCTAAGGTGCTCTGTTCAGCTTCTTCCCCCCTACCTGATCCAACGCATCAGTTGACAGCTCATCTACTCTCTTCACCTGAGTGTCCAAATCATACAAAACAAATCTGATGGCAAGAAAAATCAATCACTGACCTGCCACCCAGGGTGTCCTGGTGCCACGTGATATGTGCTCCAGCATGGTGTTTGTTATAGACGAACCATGACCATCACAGAAGTCAAACGACAAAAACCACTAGGGTCCGGATCTGTTGAGCCAGTCTTCTCAGTCACACCCCTCCAGGTCACACTATTATTACTCATGAGGGCATTGGAGCACAAGGACTCCAGGAATGCTGGGTACTCTGAAGTGCTGCTGGGTGCTTATGCCCAATGCCTTTCCAACAATTGGGCAACAAGACAAGTAAACCCATCCCCAGTCAGCACCTCTACCCCAGGCTGGACTCCAGAGGGAGCCCAGGTATCCCTAGTCCTTGGTGAGGTTTCTTGGTTTCTAGTTCTTGAAGTCATTTTAAGGGTTTGTCAATCACACATAATCAGGTTGCTCACCTAGAACCAATCCGTCATGGGAAACCCTACCAGAGGCAGAACTGCCCCAGGCAACATAACCTCTGGTATTTGTGTGCCACTCTGCTTAGTAATGCATTACATAACATAGTTAAGCAGTTGTTAATACTTAGTTTATTAATGCTTAATAATGCACTAAGTAACGTTAATAAAGGGACCCTTATTGTAACGTGTTACCAGTTCATTTTTAATAACTGCTTTAAATCAACTCTCTCCTCCAAAGCCGACATCGGCCGACCAGAATTCAAGATAAAGGAGCACGAAGACAAAAAGTCTGTCACGCTGTACGTGTCGGATCCACTCACCGCTCTGTTTAAAGATGGCCGCCAGCAGAACATCAGGGACATCCTTTCTGACAAGCTCTATTACAAGGTCACATATCGGAAAAATAAGAGCTCTGGGAAAGTGAGTAACAGCAAACATGGCCACCCTGATGACACGTGTCCTCCCAGTGCCTCTGACAGACTGGTCTAATGGTGTTCTTCTGATCTGTTGTTCAGAAAGTGTTGGACTCCAAGTCCAGTAATATAGAACTGACTGATCTGGACCCAGAGGAGAGCTACTGCTTCAGCGTCCAGGCCTTCATACCCAGCAGGACAGCCAAGCAGCTAGGGGAGATGAGTCAGATGATGTGCTCCAACAACACCAACCAGTCCATCATCAACGGTGAGCTGCTCTCACGTTCACGTCACACAGTCTCCATTTAGGTCCAGATGTAAATCTAATGTGTCCCAGAGAGAAACGGGACCAGTAAACAAAGTTGGGTACAATAATAAAGAAAACAGACCATAGTGACATCTCCCTGGTTCCCGTGTTAAGATTTATAAAAAAATATTAAGAACTGATCAGATCTTAAATGAGTTCTATTTAATCAATTTGTTTTGTCTTCTGACATATAAAATATATAATCAGTTACCTGTTGAATAAAAAATAATCCTGAGTTCAAAATAAAGACTTGATTTTCCTCTGATGGTTGTGGACAGAGTAGGGTGCCCCCTTCAGGTGGTGGGAAGAACTGAAACATTTTACTTTCAAAAGCAACAACAGTATCCAGGTGTGTTTGCGTGTGCATGTGTGTGTGGGGGGGGTAGTCACAAGTCCATCACATAACAACCACACCCACCTAGGTCAGTTTAGAATAACCAGTTAACTTCAATGCTTTTGGACTGTTTGAGTCAACTGGAGAACCAAGAAAAACCCATTAGAGTACAGTTTTATGCTAAACCCCTAATCCTAACCACCAGAACCTCTGACCCAACTCTCAGATGGATTAATAAAGGGCTTAAAATGAACTAAACAACATTCTAATGATGGGTGGGGTGTCATGTGATCCAAGATGGGGGCAGATGATTTTGGATCCTCTTGCTCGTTCTTCACACTCTGACTCTGGATGATTTTCTCACATTTGTGAAACCTGTCGTGTCTCAGCTGCTGCTAGAGACACGACGTAGCTGATAAGAGATTCAGTCTGCAGAAAAATATTTATCGTTATTTGAGTCTGAGTCTTTGCTGCTCTGAGGGGAACCTAATGTTCTTTATCCCATCAAAGATCTAACCTCCTGCTTTAAACATGTGGCATGGTCCATTTGTAGAAACCATCGACAAATATAAATATAAATATATATATATATATACATATATATATATACATACATATATATAGGTAGAAAAAGACCATAATCCATAAGAAATGAGCCGACACAGCAAGATAATGCTAACAAGATTTTGCGAAGATGTCTGACAATTTTCTTTTTTCCAGATTATTCTCCAGGAGTTATTGCTGGTTCCGTCCTCCTCGTCGTCATAGCGATCATCATCATCATCGCTGTCACTGTGATCTGCTGCAGACGCAGGAAGAAGGGCCCCAAGAATCGGAGAGTGAGAACATAAATTGTCTCTGTCTCACACACACCTCTGTGGAACACTGGAACAGATCCTTCTCTAGTTTCTGTGAAACTTTTAGATAAAATGTTGAATTAGTGTTTTAGGAGAGGTTGACTCTACATTTCGTTTTATAGTTTCTGCTGACGGTACGCTGGTTAAATGGGATTTTATCTGTTAACTTCAACACTGAGGGGGGTGGGGACACTAAATAAAAATGTTGCACAGTTTATTTTTTTATCTGATAATTTATTGCTTCTAAAGGAAATTAACACTTGGAGTGATCTGAGATGTTTTATGTTTTTTATTGTGAAAAATCAGAACTTCCTGATTAAAATGAACATTAATAAAATGTTTTTCTGTAAATTTTGATAAACGTGTTTTAATAAAACTGGGAACTAAATGATGTCAGTGCTGTTGAGTCTTTATGGAATGTATTCCTTCTGTAGTATGCTGTATGGAGTGATGCGTGCTGTTTTTAGTTACTTTTAGTGTGAGTAAATACTTGTAGGAAAATGTGTCACTTTCACTCAGACTTTAGAGCTGAGTCAACTTCCATGCAGCTGCACCAAACTACCAGTTGGTGGCTTCAAAGCAGGGCTGAAACTTCCAGCGCCCCAAGAGAACATTAAACTCAGCAATGCAGATTGTCTAAATAATAGGTTTCCCCTTGCAACCATACATGGTTAGTTGTTAAGCTGCACTTGGGCAGTGCTCGTGTTAAAGCGTCCGACATTCTAGAATTATACGAGTCTGTTGTGAAAATTCACTGTGGAATGAGTCAGGAGGTGGACATGTGTAAATAATTCAGATTGCATGTGCTAATGCAAAATTAAGCAAAACTGAAACATTGATAATAAAATCTATTTCTTCCCCTCCACATCTGGGAGGGTTAGGGTTAGGCACCCCGGCGCCCCCCCATGGACGAGCTGCCACATGACATGAAGCTGGAGCAAAGCTGAGAACACATCATTACGGATATATCTGGAGTCCTGGAGGATAATAACATCTCCAGAATTTATGGTCACATGAGGCTCCTGGTGTGTGGGCGGGAGGTGAGAAAAGTTCAGTCAGAAGCAAAAAGACTCAAAGAACACAGAATTTAATGAAACGAGCAAATCCAGATGAGATCAAAACAGAACCGCTTTAATCTGAGCTTGTTGATGGTTCAACATGGATGACAGAGTAACAAAGCAGCTGGGTTAGTCTCCACACGTGTACTCTGAACACCCCCCCACATACACACACACACAGTGATTTAAAGTTAAATCATTAATTTCCTGTTTTTACCTGCAAACAGCAGGAAACATGGTGAAAATAGGACATGATGTAAAACACTACAGCCGGATTCTTTGTTCTGTAATTGATACGTTTATAAAACTACAGTGAAACCAGAGTTAGAGCAGGTTAGATTCTGATCACCTCAGGAGGAAGACCTAAACTCATTTAAGATCTGAGTTTGTGTAGAACCAACATAAAGATGCTGCATCCCATTTCTGGTGGTTGTTAGTTACATGCTAACGCTAACGAGCTTCATAAGTTCCTGCTGCTGTCAGAACCACATCAGGTCCAGATCACCAGTACTGGCCTCTTCTGGGGTTAACAGAAACCAAACAGCTCCAGCATTTAGACTCGTCTACTACCTTTAGCTCTAGTTCTTCATGGGGACCAGAGCGGATCAGAAACAAGTGCTAGTTAGTGTAGCATTGTTAGCTTTAATGGTGATAATGAGCTGATGGTGACCAACAGCTGCAGTCTGAAAACACTTCTGCTGAGGTTTGAACCTGCAATGAGCATCTGGATGAAGACCAGTTCTGGGTAAGCACAGAGCCCCCTGCAGGGCCCAAACAGCCCCCCCACTCCACTACAGTACCACGTGACCCCATCGGTTTAATCATCTCACCACAAAATAATAAAACCATTCTGATTAGAAGTAAAGTGAAACATTAAATAAAAAACATTCTAAATGATTAAAAATATCATTTCTAGATTTGAGTGCAAAGAATTAATGGTTTGAATGAGCTGCCGGTTAAGATCCAAACTCCACCGTTTCTTCTGTGATGGGCTTGAACTCGTAGTTCCCTCTGCCGTCCATGTGCAGGTAGAACTGTAGGACAGAGACACGAGACAAGGACAGAGTTCAGCGAGGACAGACCTCACCTAAAGGCTGGTCTGGTTGGATCAGCTGATCACACACAGAGGTCTGGTCCAACCGGAGTAAACCAGCTGGTTTGTACCACTAATAAACTATCATGGCCTGAAGAGCAGGTCTGGTTCTGACCCAACAATATGACCAGAGAGATCCCAGAAAGCTTGGAGTAAGCCTGAGTTTAGTGAATCAAACTGTTTGCTGGACCTCCTTTCTGGTTCTTACCCGACCCTACAGCATCTCCACTCACACCACTGAGAGCAAACTGATAAGACAGATTATAGCTAGACTCCCGGCTCTAGACAGTATAGATATAGACTGTCCCACAGAGGGTGGGGGTGCATACCTCATGGTGCTTCCACAGGGACTTTCTGTGGGACACGGTGAACAGGGTGATGCCCACCTGAGGATCAGAGAAACAGGCTCTTTACTTGTTTATAGAACACAGGATTACACATGTTCACGTCACAAACCGTTAATCTCTGAGATCTACAGAACCAGCTCCAGACTCCAACTTTTCACAGTAAAACCTACTTTAAATAAACCCCACCTGCTCCAGGAGCTTCTGTTACTGAATCTAGAAGTGAATCAAGTAGTAGATGAGAATACATAAATTTTCCTGACATAAAACATTTATTTTAGCTTTATTCTCCCAGCCCCTGATTTAAATGCTCATTTAGCTGTTGGAGTTTCAGGGACCTGGTTCCCCTTGCCTCAGGTCTGAGCTGTTAGGACCTGGTTCTAGTTGTCCTGGGTGGGTCAGAGGTGAGCAGGTTGTCCTACCGTTCTGCAGTGGCTGTAGATATAGTCCTCCACGTCCACACTCACGGCGCTGGTGCACTCATCCAGGATGGCAAACTGGGGTTTGTGGTAGAACAGTCGGGCCATCTGCAGACACAAACACACCCGGTCCCAGAACCGTTATTAGAAATGGTTCAACAGGTTCTACACAAAAACCTACAGGTGAACTGAGAGTGAGATGACACCAGTGAGAGTGTAATAACACCTACAGCCATCCTTTGCTTCTCTCCTCCACTCAGAACATCCATCCAGTCCTGGATGGCGTCCCAGCTCCCCTCCCTGTCCAGGATGTGACCCAGCTGAACGTTGTCCAGGTACTCCTTCAACACCTGGACTCGGGGACATGAAACCCATCAGAACCCAGTGCTGGCTAGAGGTGTGAGGTTGTGTGTGGGTCTGAGATCTCACCTGGTCAGAGATACCTTTCCTCCTCTGTTCCTCCACGGTGTCGGGGTAAATCACCTGGTCCCTCAGAGAGCCCAGGGTCATGTAGGGTCTCTGTCCAACAGGAACAACTTTAATCAGGATATTTAGTTTAAGAATCAGGACCAGATTTAGACACATCCAGTTTGTTTAGAACTGGTTGTTAAATGTGTCCACAGGTCTGATGGTCTAACACACACACACACGCACACACACACACACACACACACACACACACACACACACACACACACCAGGAACACAGGTGATTCTAGTGTCTCACTGAGCTGGGACTCAGCGGGTCACAAAGGTACAGGAGAGTTCTACAGGATTTATATATGCCTGGGTCAGAGGGGGACAGACGGGTTACTCAGCTCAACTCAGTTTTTATTTGTATAACGTCTTACAGACATAGGATATGACACCAAGGCGCTTCGCAGACATAATTAAACTGATAAGAAGTTAAGTGATAAGAACAAATAAAAACTAACAACCAGAGGTAAACGCCAAATCATAAAAATAAGTCTTCAGCCTTGTTTTAAAAACTGCCAGAGGTAGAAACCCTTATGGACAGAGGAAGCTCATTCCAAAGCGTTGGACCTGGCACTGAGAAGGGTCACGGGGGGACAGACGGGTCACAGCGGATGGACAGCAGAGTTAAACGCTTATTTAGGATAACTTGCAGAGATCATTAATCTGTGGTCTTTAGACTAAAACAGCACGAGGAGCAGCAGGTTACACCAACAGAACCAGATTATTTAATCTGACTCATGTTTATTGTTGTAGATTTACAATAAACTAGGGCTGTCAATCGATTACATTTTTTAATCGTGATTAATCGCATGAGTGTCCATAGTTAACTCACGATTAATCGCAATTTTTTTTCTTATTCAAATTTTTCTTATTTCAACTATGGAGTGGACAAATATACTTTTTTAAGAAAATGTGTTTATTATAAATGTACCAAACAAACATGATAAATACAGTCCAGTATCCTCCTCAGAAAAAAAATATTCAAAAGTGCAATTAAGCATTAGCTCCCACACAATAACACCTTATATGGTTCCACCATATGGAATCACAAAATCAACACATGGTACTAAAACAAGGACAAAGGGAAGAGTGTGATAAAGAACTAGGACTCTGCCTATTTAGCACATTTTAAATATATCTTATTATTTTTAACAAAAATATAAGGCAACACTTCTGTTTTTTTTGCTTTCTTAATCCATTGAACTCAGACAAAAATAATGCAACAGGGGCCAAACTCAAATCAGCTACGGAAGCCAGCGCGTTAAAAAAATTAATGCCGTTAAGGGGGCTTTGCATTAACGCATTAAAAACCCGCTAATTTTGACAGCCCTACAATAAACGCTTTCAGAAATATAAACTAAATACCAGCAGCAAAGCAGAAAGTTTTTGAGTCTGTTAAAGGAAGACTTGGTAGTTGTGGCTTGATTTAGCACCCCCTAGTGTTCGTTAGCAAAAACGAAAGTAAAACTTATCTCCTCGCTGTGCGTTCATCTTTTTAACACCTTAATCTAACTGCTGAAATGTCTCCTCAGCCTTCATTAGTGTCTACAGGAGCGGTTCATCACTAAATCAAACAAATCAGCTGTGTTCATGATCTAAAACATGCAGGAAACATGCTGGAAGCAGACTGCAATGCCAGGTATGTCAGCTCTTTTTTCTAAGTCCAAGAGGGAACGACCCGCCACTCTGAAGTTGCAAATGCGTTATTCTGGCCACAGAGGGCGGTGGGGGTCTGAGTGACATTTCATTAACCCTGTAAAGGATCATTTTAGCACATACTGGCTCAAGGAAATTATTTAAAAATATGAAAAAGTTGCATAGTATGGCTTTAACCTAAAATATCTGGAGATCACATTTTAAGCAGGTCGTAAAGTTGAGTCGTTTAGAGGTGATTATCATTTTATTTATCTAAAATCAGCAACGGTTAAACTACATCTAAAGCTGTGGCTTTAGTTTACCTGTGGAACGTAGAAGAGCTTCCCTCTCTCAGGTTTAGTCAGACATCCTCCAAACAAAGGCCACAACTGTCAAAGAGAGGAAGAGCAGTAAAATCGGGAGGAAAAGCTGTGTACTAGACACCAGACATAAAAGTGGTGAGAACTGGTCAGTGTCACATATTTAACCACCCAATCAGTTAGGTTTCACTTTATGGTTTAATGGAACAAAATAAGGTAATTATATTATTATAATGTATAGAACATGAGTATCTTGGCTGTAATTACAGGTGGATGGTATTCCTTCGATCATAACTTATTTATCCAACCTCATCGTTACAAAAACGTTTTCTGTCTGTAACTCTGCCCCTTTCCAAAAACTTCAGAGCCAAACATGTTCAACATCCCATAATAATAAAAACTCCACCAAGCAAACTTTTATTATAAACTTTCTATTTATTTTTTATATCTTTATGTCTAAAGATCCTCAGATTTTAACATTTACTTTAGAACTGCTTCATGTTCCAGCCCAGTCATTCTCCTAATCTGGCAGTAGCCTGTTAGCTTTAGCTTAGCATAAACAATGTAAGTAAATGGTATCAGCTAGCATTTCAATCATTCAAATTCAAAAAGACGCCTACATTTTTAAACACAAATGTGTGTTTACTAGGCATATACCCAGCAGTGTTTTGAAGGAACAGCATAGCAAGTTGCACTAAAAATGGCAGAGTACATGACAGATGAAATAGGTGTCTTTTTGCGTCATGTCATAGCGGCTTACAGCGGTGCTTTGTCGTAATGTAGTCCCAAGTCTAATTCCTTCTTCTTTCATTTGCAGTTGATGTGATTATCGAGGTCACCAAGAAAAATTGGGATCATTATTGAGTAACGTTCATGACTTTTTCACATGAAGTGCCAGCTGTTACCATTCACTTACATTGTTTATGCTAATCTAAAGCTAACTGAATAGTCAATAATGGATCCAAACCACCACAACAGAGAGCTCCTACCTCTCCTAGCACTCTGAACAAAGAGCTCTTCCCACAGCCGTTAGGTCCACAGACCAGAACGTTGGTTCCAGACCTCACCTGTAGAACACAGAACAGACACAGATCCAAACTCAGTTAGGGTTCAGTGGAAAGTTTTAATCACTTTTACACGCAGTGCTGTGAATGGACTTGGTTTGGAGAAACACGTTAGTTTTGACTTGACTCTGACAGCCAATCCAAACAGGACCAAGACCAAAACCAGATCCAGTCTCAGAGGTTCATGAAACCATCAGTTTCTCATGACACCGTCATCCTAATGAAAATATTCTCATATTCCAACAGGAAGTGACCAGGCTGCACAGGAAGTGATGAAAACTGAGCTGCTATAAACTTCATTCATCTACAGATAGCAGCACTCTGCTTTGGTCCTGAGGAGGGATCCAGAACCTGATTCCTAAAGCTGGGTCCACACTAGAGGCATCAGCAGTGCGGAACAACAGTAGAATGTCGCTGCTTCAAATAGAATCCATTATAATGTATGGGTTTGATCCAAACCGGCTGTGGCGGGGAAATTTTCAGGTGCATCCCAGAAACAGCTCACTGCGCCGCGCCACTAAAGATAGGACTGGGTTCTATTTTCGCAAGCCGCTTCTGAAATAAACAAATTCTGATTTTCTGTTTACAAACTAGGAACCACAGACAAATGTTCTGGCCGAGCTGAAGCATTAGATTTACCTCAAACGTAAGGTCTTTGATCAGAACGTCTCCATTGGGTGTAGCTAGGGGAGTGTGGTCAAATCTGAAAAACAAACAACAAAAGGTTCCTTTGACAGGACACCATACAAGAACAAAGTTCCATTTGTCTCCATGTGGAGAACATGAAGCTCACTTGATGACGTTATCTCTGTTGACAATCTGACCACTTCCAGGTACCAGAAGGTTCTTCTCCACGTTTTCTGTTGTAGAGATTAGAACCAACATGAGCTTCACCTCACATGATACCTGTGGTGTATTTCTGTGTGTGTGTGTGTGTGGGGGGGGGGGTGTACCCTTCTCCTGATGAGAAACCATGGTTCTTTCATATCTGCCAGCGTTCAGCTCCTTCAGAACCATCATCAGTTCAGTGATTCGAGCTGTGAATCTAAGAGACACACGAGACAAAGACCCGTTTTAGTTCATCATCAGAGGTTCTGACCGCGCTCTGCTGCACATCTGATCCAATTTACAGTCACAAACACCATAGACAGCTTTGTTTAAAGTCTCACTTCAGCAAATAAATCTGCTAGCCAACCTAAACGGTACAGATGTTTATTTTCTGATTATTAATCTGAAGTTCAGAGTCAGTTCATTTGGTCCAGTTAGCTGAGATGCTAATAGGCTCAGACTGTGTGGAGAAGGCCGTCTCAGGAATAATACAACAAATATCAAAACATAAACAATTTGCACTAAACATTAACGTCACAGAATTAAACAACGTAACCAGGTTTTATCAACGGAAATGTTAGTATTAAACACCAAAAACACTCTAATGGACATTATTCACACAAGCAACCAGACCCCTGAGTTACATGATGTTCCTGGTTCACGGTGGTGACTCACCCTGAGAGTCGGGTCATCTCTCTTCCAGCCAGGACGATCCGTCCCAGAGCCTGGGACATCCTCAGGAGCATCCTGCCACTCTGGTAGTAGTCCTGGGAGAAAATAGGACTAATGATACCAGCTCTGCTACAACTAGCCCACCAAAGTGCAGCCTTTACCAGTTTACAGCCTCCCCAACAAAACGAAATAAAGCCACAAAATCAGATTAGGATTACACCATTTCATGTTTCCATGTGTGTTTGTGCTAGTTTAGGCTCCAATGAGTGGGTTTGTATGGAGTCCAGACAGGGCCAGAATATCTGGGTTAGTAGAGAAAAAAAGTTCAAACTGAATGTGGCTAAGTGCTAGCTAGATGTCTCACCTCCAGGAGCTCAGAGGTTGTGCTGTGAAGGTGTCGGGGGTCAGACAGGTTGAGAAATGGACGGCTAACCACCAGGTATCCAACAACAGTGGCAATATCTGCAGCACAGCAATAGAACAAATGAGAAAAAAAAAACAAAGGAGGACATCAGCTGCTAATTCAACCTTCACAGTCCCTGTTCTCCTGGGGCCAAGTCTGGAGAATCGGGTCAACAGAGGGTTTTGGCAGAACTTACACTTAGCAATGATGCTGTCCACAAACCCCATAGAGAAACGAAAGAAGATAAAGTTATGGAGATGGTCCGCCTGGGAGAAGAAAGAACAAATTAAACTAAAATCCATAAACCTGCATCTGGCATCTCAAACATTTCCTAATAACGTTATCTCAGATTTTATTTTAGGAAATTAAAATTCAAACAGGGTTTAGAAGTTTCAGCTCATTTGCATGTGCCGCCATCTTTGAAAGGGTGAAAAGTGATTTCAGGAGTGGGCCTTGGGATGTGGACATACACAGGGCCCGTCTATGAAGGTGAAACGAGAGAAGGACCAGTGAACAAACACCCACCAGCTTCTTAAAGGTGGTGTGAATCGTCTGCTTCTCCCTTAGGTTCCCGTTGTAAAAGGCAATCTCCTCACTGAAGGAACAACACAGGCTTATATCTTCTGACACTGGGCAAGAGACCGGAACTCCAGAAAACATTTAAACAAATCAAAACGGTTCTGGTATCCTGAGGCCCACCTGTTAGTGATGAGGCGAGAGTTGACGTAGCGGTACTCTCCCTCGTAGCGCTGCTCAGTCACCGTCATCTTGCCTATGGGCCTCCTGAGTCGGGTCAGGAACAGACCCGAGATCAGCAGGTAGGACATCATGATGGCTGGACCCTGGTGACGACAGGATGGACTTTACTTACAGTTGAGTATTTGCTGATACCTGCTAACGTGTAGCATGACCCAAGTCACACTAAGGGGTTTGAGTGAAGGCACCTGGACTTCTTTAGTTCCTTCAAGGCATTTCACGACTCATTCAATGAGACAAAAACAGAGATGAGAGACAAAGCTCCTAGCATGAGTAGCAAAATGTCTTCAAGGAACTAAAGAAGTCCCGTTTCCTTCACTCAGACCTTCTAGGATCACCATGAGCTGGACTGGTAGGGTACAACAGAAAAAAGCTCAAGTCAGGACCATCAGCTGGTATCTTTAGTATAAAATAACGTCTTTCTGTGTGAACTGTAAACAGAGTGCTACAGGACACGAGTCTAACAGAAGTTTGGTTTTTGTTTTAGGTAATCTGATAATCTGATCTGGACTGATGAGGAAATCTTAAATAAATAAATTGTTAAACACTCATCTAGGTGAGTTCTAGTGTGGGAAAATGTAGTAGTAGACATTTTAAACTGTGCTTGATTATGTGATATAACAGCTTTCCAGACCTTCTGCTGAGGAGAACTAAACCGTTAGACCTGCTTTCATCAGCGCTCTTGTTCCTGTTGTAGCTGTTAGCAGAACGTGGCTAAACAATAATAATCAGCTGTGGGTAACGGATTCATTCTGGTTACTTTATCAGAACCAGACATACGCCGAGGATTGTGACAGCATGAATCCAGGTTCTGCTACACAGCTACTGAGACTTACCTCACCGTCTCCAGGGCTGTGAGAGCGGAGCACATGACCATAGTATCAGACTTATACACCATGCTAGTATCAGTATTGGGACATCACTAATTATTAAATATGAACCAATTGGGTTTTTTTATTTACTTATTAAATAACAATCAAAAGATATAAATATGATTCAGTTATTATTAGACTGAAATATTAGTTACTAGATATCAGCTCATTAGTTTTAAATATGATTTAGTTCATATTAGACATGAATCAACAAGGTTTCATTATCTCCAAATACATTTTTAGTTATTAGAAGTGAATTATGGCGATTCAGTTCTGATTTATTTATTTATTGTTCGAGATGAACAAACCAGATGTTTTAAACTAATAATGGTTACATAGACATTTAGGTATCCACTGTGGAGGCTGCAGGCAGCAGAAACAGCAGTGATGTTCTGGTGAAGACTCACCTGGGCACCGATGGCACTGGTCAGCTTGAAGATGTACAGACCGATGTCCAGCAGAGGCTGGAGGAGACAGAGCAGGACGTTAGATTTAATTTGGGCTTTATTAATCTGGAACCATCCTCATCAGCTGGACTGGAAGGACCAGAAGGCCTCAGCAGAAAAGGTCTGATTCAGGACCTCTAGTTTAAACATGCTCTGTAGGAGACACATGGTACTGATGGAGATCTGAATGGAAATGGTGAAAGCTCTGATACCTTCTGAGCTGATTTATTAACAGAAAAGGTTTCTGTACTGAGCAACAGAGTGCACCATGGCCAGGTAGACTTGGAGAACAGTGATGAACATGAAGCAGCGCTACCTTGCTGAGGTTGGAGTAAAGATCCACCACACTGTTACAGAACTTCTCCACATCCTGGGTCAGCAGCTGGTCAGCATTAGCTATCCGGTTGTCCAGGTTACCCATCTTGTAGTAGGTGAAACCTCTAAAGAACACATTCAGAAGACACACACACACATCATGCTACATGCAACAGTACTATTCACACCAAGAATTCTACCAGTCCTGGTAAAACCGTCAGAGCTAAAGGTTTAGTCCGTGAGCCGTTCTATTGGTCTTTTCTTTAAGGCTGTGTACCAGGTGGTCCTCCTGTGAGACCCAGGTGTTTTAGAACACACTAACGTCTACGTTTACGATGCTCTGTCCTCGTCTGGTCAGTCGCTCAGAGATTGTGAGGGTAGAAGACCCGACCCTAATAATGAAACCATCTGCATGGTCGAGATTATCAACAGACCAGCCCAGATCAGTGGGGTTTAGGACATTAACCTGGGCTTTTAGGAGACAGGATATCAAATATTTTAGACTAGACCAGTGACAGGTGTCCGTTACCCAGTAACACCAGTAGAACTTACTGCAGGTACTGGTCATACAGCCTCTTTGTGAGTCGCTCTCGGAACCTCAGCTTCAGCTCATTCAGGCCCAACTTCAGAAAGTTGTTCACCAAAGCAATCTGAAATCACACACACACACACACACACACACACACACACACGCACACGCACACGCACACACAAAATTAAACGGGACGCATTTTTCTACTAAACATGGTTAGGTGTGTCACATTTAAACCAGTGCTAGTCTGCTCTGTTTGTGTGTGTGTGTGTGTGTGTGTGTGTGGGGGGGGTCCTAAACCCGAATGCCTCAGACCTACCAGGACCAAACCTGGCAGGAAGAAGCTGTTTATTATTTATTTTGAACTCCATGTCTGACGAGGATTCACATAAAAAAAGAACAGAAACATCAAGAAGCAGACATTAATGAGTTAAACACCAACCTACCTCTTCATTATACGACCAGACTCATGTTGTTTCCTGTAGACAGAACTAGCCTATGGATGCCTTAGATGGTGTTAGACCAGCTGGTTTCACTGGGATAACGGGTCAAACTGGGTGATTTTTCAGCACAACATCTCCATGCTATACAGAGAGTTCTGACCTAACACTGTAGTAAACCAGAGTCTGGTTCATCTTAGATCTAGACAGAGTTCTAAATCAGAACTTAGTTTCTCTCTGATCATTTCTAGGTTTTTATCCAACAGTTTGTGACC
This sequence comes from Aphyosemion australe, assembly GCA_006937985.1. Classification (NCBI taxonomy): domain Eukaryota; kingdom Metazoa; phylum Chordata; class Actinopteri; order Cyprinodontiformes; family Nothobranchiidae; genus Aphyosemion; species Aphyosemion australe. Next base: position 1,428,746 of record SSNS01000055.1, read on the forward strand.
TGGAGGCTTTGTTAAGTTTAAACAATCACTGATTATTTCAGAATGAACTGGAGGTTTCAGGCCTTCTGATTGGATCAGAACCAACGCTGTGTTTCTGATCCGGGCTGCAGAAGCCTAAACCCAGACCTGTGCTGTGTGCTGGAGTACGGTCCTGCTTTTCTAACCCCGTTCAAACATTAACAGTTAACTAAATCACCACTCCTAAGCTGTCTGCTTAACCCCAACATGGCCATTCAGGGGTCATTCCAGGTCATGTTCTCACACAGTGGAACTGATGTGGGACGTTAAAAACACGTGACTGGTGTAGCGCTGCGAGGCTACACTCAAACCTGATCAAAAACTAAATTAATCTGGAGATTACAGAAACAAATGGATCATATTAGTTACTTTTATAACTTTTAATAATCAGTATTTTTGCCTTAAAACTGCAATCTCTTTCCTCATCACGGACAGATCCGTTGGCCCAAACTATGTATAGATGAAGTCTCACGTCAGGAGATACATGAAACGTTCTTTGACTCTGAACTTCTAAACAGAAAGGAGACATTCTGATACATCTGCTGTCTGGAAGCAGCACAAAGCTCTCACGTCAGTTCTGTTTCAGTCAGGATGCTCCTTAAATCTTCTACCAACTTCATGACCCACAGATGTTCCAGAGCTACTGTGAAACAAGCAACAGGTCACTAAAGACCTACAGGATCCAGGTCTTCTGGATCTATAGAAACAGTATAGACCTGGTCCAGGTCTACAGGAGCATGGACACAGGACAAAACCTCTGAAGTACGAGTAGAAGAATGAAGAGAAACAGCATCAGGTGAGTCTGGAACCAGCAGAAAGAGACTAAAAAGATTTCACCACACTTACTAGAGGCATGAACTTGATAAAACTGAACAGGAAGATCTTGAAGTCTTTGGTTGAGCGACCGATGATAGCACTGCAAATCAAGACAAGAACACAGATAAGTGTGAGAGAAAGAGAGAGAGACTGACCATCATTAATAACTTTCCACAGTTTAACAAACATCTAATCATCTGGACCAGAATGCTGACAAAACAGAAATCTCAGTCCTAGTCACAGAAAGATTCCTTGGTCCAAATCCAGCCCAACCGTCCGGTACTTGGCAGAGGTACCAGACAGTTGGGTTTCTATAAGTTCAGACATGAAGAGTATATCGTGTGTGCATTTATGTGATCGCTCACACATCTGTAAACGAGTTCCTATCATGTCTCTGTTCCCTCAGTCATAGGGGACATGTCCTTCTATTACTCTGCACCACACGGATGGAATCAACTCCAAAAGAACTTAAAAGGTGTAGAACATTTCCAAAGGAAATGCAAAATTTACTTTCATCACAGAACATAACTTTGGACCACTCAGAGGCAGTCCAGTCCTTTTTGTCTTTAGCCCAGGTGAGATGCTTCTGATGCTGTCTCTTGTTCAAGAGTGGCTTTACACAAGGAATGCGACAGCTGAAACCCATGTCTTGCATACATCTGTGTGTGGTGGTTCTTGAAGCACTGACTCCAGCTGCAGTCCACTCTGTGAATCGGCCCCACATTTTTTAATGGGTTTTGTTTTACAATCCTCTCCAGGGTGTAGTTATCCCTATTACTGGTAAAGCTGGTAAAGCCGTATGTACCTGGCTGAGTTTTAAAAGCCAAGGCACTGGACATCTCGCTGTTCCGAGAGTGCAAAAGAAGAGCATTTTCTTATGCACCTGCTCTCTGGAACAGCTTGCCTCTGGACATCAGGCAGGCAGGCAGTTGACATTTTTGAAGTGAACCTAAAGACATACTTGATTGCACGTTTTTACACATCTCATTGATCATGTTGTTGTTTTCAGGTAGATAGCACACCTTCGGTAATGCCTATTTTATTTCATTTGATGTATTATTTTTTTTACTATGGTTTTTGATGTTAATTATATGAAATGTGTACCTTTTATGTAATGAGTGTTTTTATTATTGATACTGACATCTGTGCAGCACTTTGATGGGAAGCGCTTTATAAATAAATGTATTGTTATTAACTTCTAAAGAGCTGAAGATCAAGCTGCTTCTTCAATTAGATGTGCAAAGATCAGGGGCCTCGTTTATCAACCGTACTTACGTACAGATCTGTGTGTATTTCGTACATGGGAACGATTTTACGCATTGTGCGGTATTTACCAATTTGTACTTGCGCATGAAAACGTTCCTAAATATAAGAACAGCTGTGACCATGCGTAGGAACAGCATCTAGTGGCAGAACGAGGGAACCGCAATTCTGAAGGTCTCAGTGATCCACGCGTGTTCCTCATCCACTAATTATTCTACCCAATAAATAATTATTTCGGTGGATAAACAGCTGTGTCACATTATTGGTGCTAAAACACCCGAGACCAACGGGAATCTGACATTGCAGAACGGCTGATTTCGTGTTATTTTGTAATCACAATGTTTACTCTTCCCATTTTTATGATGTTTTAAATCATTTTGAATTTATTTATTTATTATGTTTTAATTTAATTATTTTGTCCTTGTGAAGCACATCGTGAGTTTGCTTGAGATGCGCTATATAAAAGATTGTTTCTTATTCTTATTCTTATTATTGGAGGATTTAGCAGAGCAGAGAGCACTCCGGCGGGCACGGCTCTTCCGTGAGCGCAGCGCACTGATCTGATTCCAGTCAATATTCTATTTTACAAATAAAACAACCCTCCAGAACCTCCTCTGCTCCCCGATCATACACGCATTGTCAAGTGTCCAGTGCTTCGGTCTCGCTGTCAATAAAGTTTTTCTTTTTTGTCCGGGAAGAACCCAGGGAATCCCCTCTCGATCTGAGGACGTAGTGTGACCAAATATGGTTAATGGAGGGCGTTTCTGTATGTAAATAACGGTAAACGGACACGAGCACATTGGTACACACAGGTGGGATTTATCATCAGATGATTGCGGAGGAACATGCGTACGAGAGGCCACCGCATGTTTCATAAATCAGACTTTTGACTGTTCGTACACACATTCTAAATTTCATCCGTAGGCGGGAATATAGGAACGTTTCTACGAACATTTGATAAAAGAGGCCCCAGATGTGGAGTTCCCCAGGTCTCCATATTGGGACCACTTCTTTTCATCCTATCTGTATCACACTCTTTTTAACCACATTTAACATATTGTAATGTCATTTGGTGTAACACGTACCCTATTTATTTAGAAAAATTAAAAATTATACATAAGAAAGTTGTACGTATCATATCATGGGCAAATTTTAATGCTCCTTCTGATCCTCTTTTTTATAGGTTTAAGATTCTGAAGTTAGCAGAGTGCAGTAAGTTCCAAAACATGTGTGTTATGCACAATGTAGTTTACAAATTAAATTCTAGACTGTCAGCTTATACCAGTAACATCTTCAACCCATAACAAAAAAAACTAGAAGGTAAAATTATCTAAGAGGGAAAAAACGTAGTATAAAGTGTACTAGCTTTAGCGTAGCATGTAAGGGAGCTGACATATGGAATGAGATTGACAATTCTATAAAGGAACTACCTTCTCTTTATATATTAAATAACTATCTAAAATATATTCTTATATCACATCAGGCATACTTGACCCCACGGGCCGATGGTTTCACATTTTATTGATTCTCTGTTTCATGCTGTACCTATACTGATTATCCCCCTTTTTTGTTTTGTTCTGGTGATTACTGAGACGTGATGTGTGTGCTTACTGGAAAATGTTTAGAGGTTCAATGGTGGATGATATGGGTGGGGTTTTGGGAGGGTGGCTTATGTATTCGTCGATTGGGTGGGTGGTTTTATGTATTGTTGACTTTATTGTTGTGGATTATGCAGGCCCCTATTTATAAGCCAACTTTGGCTTCTCGGGAGTTCATTTTACAGAACTGAGAACTTTGTGACTCTGTAAATGTGTAATCCAGTGAGTTCTGTGAATAACTGAAATGAAATCAAATTAGACATCGTCTTGTTCCAGATGTTCCCAGCAGAACACCTGGCCTAATGAACGCACCTGTCAGGCTGTGAATTAGACAACTTTAACTCCTGACCTTTCAATCATGGTGCCGTTCTGGATCATCCACACATCACAGTAGGTCCTGGCCACCAACATGGAGGCAATGAGGATCAAGTAGGCCGTCTGTGTTGAAGATAGAACAGATTACCACCCAGTATCGCTCCGACCTCCACTCCACTCTGATAAGACACTTGTCTGATGGTGACCTTTGCTCCTGAAGCTGGTGTTACTGGGCCAAAGGTGTCATGAATCCAGCTGTTCCCTGCCCTCCACAACTCAGCTTTTCAGCAGCAATGACCCAACAGTACAGACGGTGACCACCTTAAACATCTCAGCACCTACATCTCTAAGGTCCAATCGGCAAATAAACTCACCTCCATGCAGAACACCCTGGGGACCATGATGTTCAGGATGCGGAGAATGCGCAGGAAGAAAACCTTGTCCACAGCTGCCTTGTCTTTTTTGACATCTTTCTACAAAAGACAAACGGAAGTCCCCTTTAGTGGGTTCGGACTGATTTAGTAAAACCAGTTAAAGTTTAAATGGGTTGCACTTACCTCTGTGTGTAAAAGCTGTGAAGCCCCTTTTGCACTGAAAAGAAAAAATACAGATGTTTGGCCTAAAGAGAAGATCTGAGTTTAAGCCTGTTACATTCGCCACAAGAGCCACGTTTGATTTTGGACAGGACATCTCATACCCTCATACCCAGAGTTAATGTAGAACAAAGTTCTGAGCTAATGATGTGTGAAGAACAAGCAACAAGAACTCTCCAACCAAGTTTGTGGAAAAAAGCTTAATTTTTATCATGCAGCCTAAGGAGTGGAGAAAATTCTCAGTTCTTGCAATTTGACAATCTGAACTGTTTGCTACTGACCCATCAGAGCCTTCAGAGACCCAGCAGCCACTGCTGCTGGTCCTCTTCCAGACCAGAACCACCAACAAACCCCTGTTTGATCACTGGTTTGTGTTCTAGTCCTCATGATCCTCACAGCTTCACCAGAGCCAAAAACAAGTCTGTTCAGTCTGGAACAACCAAGCAGGTTTACCTAACCTGGACCCAGGTCTGTGGGTCAGCACCGATATGACATCATCACACAGCTGATTCTATAGTCTACAGTTTAGACACCTAGAAACGAGATGTGATATGACCCTCCAATTACACACAGACATGCACACACACTAACTGCATGAGGGCTCTCTTCTAGTTAATTCTTCCCCAGGTGCCTTGACCTGCTGACCTCTTATTATCCTGCTAAAGGTCGTAACCACGTGGCCGTGGGCCTGAGTTTACAACACGAGCGTTAACTGAGCTGCACACAGTGCAAAGAAAAATTCCAGCTAAGGTGGTAAATGTGTGTGAGTGAATGAGTACCCCAGGAGAAAACACACACACACACACACACACACACACACACTTTACCTTTATCTACACATAGGAGCACAATATTGAGCTGATTATTGTGAAATGGTGTGACAGATTTGAACAGGCACCTCAGTGGGAACCTAAAGGTCCTCAGAGAACCCAGTTACATCCAGATGTGTCCCCCAGAGACATGTTCATGTCTATGGTGTCCCTAGTGTCTCCACCTGTTTCATTCAGCTTACTCCTAACCCCGTGAAGCAACAAGGGTTTAAGAAACATGCAAAAATAAAAGTTTTGGATAATTTAAGCTCCATTTGAACATGACAAATAAAGTTAGTGTTATGTGTTCAGCAGCACAACGAGACACACAGCTGACCCTTTCTGAACAGGTTCACCTCCTGGGAACTTTTCTTCTGTGACGGATATTATTAACCGGGCTGACAGATGGGGACCGTTTCTGACGGTGCACACATCTTGATATAACACCGGTGGAACACTAAAAAACATCTGGTTTTTATTGCTTTATAGAGGAAACAGCTAGTGAAGTCTAAACAGCTGAAAACAGAGGTGAAGTGATTTTAAAACCTCTGAAGGTTTAGTTCCAGTCACATAAATGATTTAGTGATTAAAGACGAGTCAATGACATAAAGATGGTGACTGACTGTCAACATAATCGATCAGGTGAAAATTCAAAACTGATCCCAGACGTCTGCCGGCGGGTCACCTGTCAGGCCCGGTTCTAATAAACACTCACCTGTACTGTTTAGGTGTTCGGCTTCGCTGCTTCAGCAGGTAAATGACAAATAGAATTCCTCCAGCTACACAGGAGTTTCTAGCTGTTATATATTTACTGAAAGCAGCCATGTTTCTGGCTCAACGGTCAGTTTGCTGTGATTCGCAGACCACTGACACTCATTTCCTTATGTGAGATGCGCATGCCCAGACGAGGGTCCGCGCAGACGCAGTAGCAACCAAATCTATGGAACGCCAGGTGTGACAAAAGCACGCGACATGTGTCTCTCATCACCTTTCACGCACAGTCTTGCGATTTATCCTAGTACTAATTGTATTATTAGTCATCAACAATTATGTTGTTACTATAGAAATTATTATAAAGATTATTCATAATAAAAACTGGACAAGAATTAAGTTTGAGATTTCTCAGAATCTCTAAAAACCTAAGGTGGCCTTTTGAAAAAATGTATTAGCTGGATATGTATTCCAGATATCTATAATTCTATTGTTCCTAGTCGAAATGAACATTCCAGATATCCATGAGAATATTCTAACTGAACGAACATTTCAGATATCTGAAAAGTTCATTCTAGATAGTAAGAATCATTCAGTTAAAAAAATATTTGTTATAGATATTATAGTATGTAACTGCGTTATAGAACATAAAAGTAACGTCACAGTTACTTTGCTAGGTAACTAATTACTTTTACAATGTGGTAACTGAGTTACTAACTCAATTACTTTTTGGAAAAAGTAATTTGTAACTATAACTAATTACTTTTTTAATGTAAGATTCCCAACACTGGCTACGCCTATACTCATAGAACCGGGGGTTACCATACATAACCATCGTTCTGTCAAGTTAATGGTACAATGATTTATTCATGAGTTCTTAAAAATGATTGCTGATCATTTCAATTACAAAAGCATAATGTTTGTTTCTGTTATATATCTACTATGTTGTGTTTTCAGATGTAGTTCCTCCATTTGACCAATAGATGGCACTGCTGTTCTTGCTAATGTGACCTACGTTCAGAAGAGAAGATTACTACCAATGTTTGAAATAGCTGTGCAAAATATTTAAGATTGTCAAACCAGCCTTTTGCAGATGACATGAATATTTTTTGCTCAGGTAATGATTTACTATTATTGATAAAAATAAAAGAACGAGTTGACAAGAATAAATTAGCTCTAAATCTAGAAAAAAACAAAAGTAATGGTGTTCTGCAACAGAGGAACTAACTCAGAACTACAAATTAGATTTGATGGGGTTAATGCAGACTGAGTTACTGGAATTAAAGTCTTAGGGTTAACAACAAATAAACAAATTAAATGGAGATCATTTAAGGAGAAAGTCTATTTTCATTTAACAGAATACAAAGATGTTTTTTATTTGGAGTGAAGTTGTGGAATCATTTTAAAGTTGGACTTAAGGGTTGCTCAAATGTAGATTAGTTCTAAAAGAAATATAAAGAAACATTTTTACAAGATAAAAAGGTTTCTGAACTTCACTGGGGGCGTATGGTCGATGTTTATGTACACTGGACAGGTCTCCAGTCCATCACAAGGCCACATAGAGACAAATGAGACAAACACCAACACACACATATTTAGACTCACCAGTTAACCTAACATGCAGGTTTTGGTCTCTGGAATAAAACGTACCCAAAAACCCACGCATGCATATGGAGAATATGGTAACTGTGCAGTAAGGCTGCAACTGGGATTTGGGCCGGCAACCTTCTTGCTGTAAAGCAACAGCTCTACTAACTGCACCACCGTGCAGCCCCAGAATAACTAGAACTCAAATATCTACAGAATGTTTGTTGGTGTTTTTCTCTCGCCTTTTCCAACTTTCTAATTTACATAAAAAGTAGGTCACACACGGTTTTTACTTTTTGGCATGCTACCTCTGACCACCCAAGCTGTCTTTTTTCAACAACAAGAAGGAAAATATTGGTTTACATTCTAGGTCCTGCTAATTTGTATGTTTGAATAATGCTTGAACAGACCATTTTGTGGGATACTGTTGAACATAAATAATGAGTTACTAGAGCATCTAACTTTTCTCTGGGAAAAATAATGTATTTTTATATTTGTAACTGAATGATTAATTAAATATTTGGTGTAATTACCTCTAATCAAATGTTATGTGGAACAGAAGCGTCTTACTGTCATGATTCTGTAAGTTGGTTTCCTCCTCAGACATATTCTTCTCTGGTGAGCATGGCTACCTCTTGACAACAAAACACCTGCTTAACCCTGTTTCACACAGAATGTGGTACGAAGGCGGTCCGATTTCCATACGGCTTCTGGACTGACAACCATTCTCACTGACTACTGTTCGTGTGCTAAACATCGCCGAAAATCTGCTCCCACAAGAGCTCCACACGATTAGAAATCTGACATGTGTTTAAAAATATACCTGTAAAAATAATCTTACACTGTGAACTGATATTTCTGTCATTTGTCAAATGTCATTTTATGAGCCAGAAGAGATTAACTTTATTCAAAGAAGATAGATAAGAAGTCTTGTGTCATCTGCAGCGTCTTATACCACAGGATGACTTAAGACTATTGGGTCAAGACCATAATACTCGGTACCATGAGTGTGTCCTGGCTGTATGAGCCTGGCCTGTAAGTTAAAAATTAACTTATTTCATTTTGATTAAATACATGGCCTTTTGGTACGTTACATCATTAATAATGAAATCAAAAGCTGACAAAAATAATGTGACACAGGTTTTATTTTGAAATACATGCTCCTCGCTGAAACATGTCTCACTTCCTGTCTGGCTCATGAAAATCCACATGTGGCGTCTGGAAAAAATAGACTCCATGTGGAAATTTTCCAAAGCTCCGCATCTAGATCCATACCTCACTGCAGGCGGTGAGAATGGACTCAGATTGGACTAAATGATTTTTGGTCTATGTGGAAGACGTACGGAAACCCGACTGCATCCATTAAACATTTGGTGTGAACCGAACCGTCAGCTGCTGATTCTTTTCACAGTGATCTCTGATAAGATACAGTAAATGCCTCTTGTAATCCTGTCTTTTCCCCGTCCCAGTCCTTAGACTCTTTCAACACCCAAGTTTTGAATCGTCAGAAGGAGCACCTGAATCCACTCACCAGGTCCACCACCCATCACTGCAATCAATGTCTTCATTAGAGAGGCCAATCTCCCATTTTTGGGCACACATATAACTGATGAAGACACACTGAGTGTTTATCCAATTCCCATTGTTATCCGTGTTTGATCCAGAAATTTCCAACCTATTTAGGTTGTGTTTCAGTAGAATTGGTGTCTGGGTTTCTGTTTTTAGCAACCATGACTGAGCCTTTTGAAACTTGATTGCTTGTAGCCTGCTAGCTTTGTTTCCCATTTCGTAATAGTTCCTATTTAAGGTTCCCTTCCACCTTCTTTTTTATGTCGTATAATTGTTATTTAGCATTTTTATTTTTTGAAATATTTCCTGTTTACACTTTTGAGTTCCTTTTCTAATAATTTCAGTTAGTTTACTAGTTCTTCCGGCTTTGTTTACCTTTTTTGTAGGACCCAGGTGCATGTGAAGGCTCCACACAGCAGGCAGAGGAACTCAAAACTATTTTTTATATTTTTTACTTTTTTTAAACTTGGAAACTGCTTTTTGAGTCTCTAACATGTGAATCCTTGTCGGGGCTCACAATGGCCTGCTAAATGAATGAATAAATGAATGAATGTTTATTGCAATTGTACATTTCCATTTTAAATGTTTGTACATTTACATATAAAAATATAAATAATTTTAATAAAATAAAACAACAGAAAAACATATATGAAATAGACAAATACAACCCCATAAATGAAACCGACAGGACATGGATATTAAATGAGCTGCTTGCTGATTGGCCGGTTTACCCCAATGGCTCTATGACTCTGCCTGAAGCAAATTTCTGAAGCTAGTAACTTTGTGTACAGTATTCAGATTACTCAGTGGGTAAGCTATGGATCTCTCTGGCATTTATTTAAAGTTTGGATATCCTGGTACATCTTTGAATGGTACTGGCATGCTCTGATATTCTACTTTGTTGTTTTCCTCTCATCCAACATGGAAGGTGGCTCGCGCTAGCGTTGTTTTGGGACAGAAATGTGAAATCTCTATTAGGATGTTGGTATCTCCACACATTCACCAGTCCCAAATCTGTCAACATTCCTGATAGATCCCTAGACATTTTTGGGAACTTTTTATTACTGGTAAGCTTTGTAATTCAGTATTCAGAGATGAACATCTGGTTTGTCATTTTTAGGGAAAAAAATCTGGTTCATAGCACCTCCTAAAACAGGGGTAGACGACTCCCTTCCCCGAGGGCAGGTATCCAGCATGTTTTACTTGTTGCCCTGCTCCAACACACTTGAATCACCAGTTCAGCAGCTCATCAAGCTCGGCAGAAGCCTGAAGCAAGGAAACAACTAACACATGCTGGATACCGGCCCTCAGGGAAGGGAGTCCTCTACCCCTGCCCTAAAAGGTCAGCATTACACTCACACTGACTTGGACTTGGCTGTAGAAATGCTCCTGCTTTGCAGCAGCATTTTCTTGCTTACATTGGACTTTCTTTATAGATAAGTTCAGAGAACAGATGTTTACGTGGACAAGAATTATACATGACTTCAATAAATCATGTCCAGACAAAATTGTAAGAAATCTAATCTAACAGACCCTAACCCAAGAAACAGAAAATAAATCTGAGTGTATCAAGCGCTGCGTGTCTAGTGTACGCCATATATCAGCTTAAATGTTTCTATCCCTGATGTCCCCACATCCCTGAACTCCTCCTGTTTTTGTTGTTTGACTTTGTCTCCCTGCCTGTCCCCTCTGGTGACTAAGCAGATGTGGTCTATCGTGCCACAAATCTAATAAAGTCAACTGCACAACGGGAGAAGTAGAAGAAGAAATGGTCTTTAGAGCACCTCTCAAGATAAAAGTCATGAGGCGCTTCACAAGAACAAAAAATTTAAAATAAAAAAATTAAGGAAATAAAAAAATATATTAAAAAACAACATTTAAAAAATTTAATAAAGTAAAAAGTAAGAAAAGGGTAATGAGTGGTTAAAGGCAGAAATTGGTAGAAAGAGCAGAATGAAGAGACAATAGTGATGAAGAATCAACAGAAGGTCATGCAAAAGCCATCCTGAACAGGTGAGTTTCACTGTTCAGACATGGTATGGCACCCTGACCTGCTTAAAATTGTGCATTTCCACCATTTTTAAACTAAAATAAACTTTGCTTCGCAACCCTAAACATCAGATTTTAACTAATTATCTAATTATTACCAAACAGCTGGAGCCTCAGGTGTGCTCAAAGTTGATCTATTTAACATACATATTTACCAATATGAGGTATATACTGGTATGAATTAACCAATAATAATCTTTGATCCTTTAGTTTATGATGTCCCGATTCCAACCAGCAGAGCCACCAGAAAGCACAGGTTACCAAGAAAGTATGTAACCACCAGCACAACATCCACCTGGACCTGTCGGACAAACAGACTCAGTCAGATGTTTTCATTGCAAAGTGTTTGTTGTTGTTGGTTTTCTGTTTAAGACTCTGCTGTGTCTTACCCTTTCTGAGTCCAGCATTGCAGGACCTGTAATCAGAAACAGAGCAGAGTCCAGATGACTGTTACAAAAACAATCTAGAACTAAATACACAATCTGGAATACATGGACCTGTCAGACAAAATGGATTCACTAAAATGATTTCAGGGACATACCATACTATACCATACCATACCAATTTATTTATAAAGCACCATTTAAAAATAGCATGGCAGCTAACCAAAGTGCTGTACTATCGAGAGTAAAAAATAATGCAGCAAGTGATAAAAACCAATTAAAATGGCACATATAAAATAAATACAAAGCTACAAGATAGTGCAAGGTGTTAAAAAGTGAGCTACTGAATCATAAAAACTAAATTAAGAAAAGTAAAACTAGTGCTGGACTTTCATGGAAATTGTCACGGAGGGAAGGCTGAAAATATGAGTTTTAAGTGCCGACTTGTCAGAACTTCAGCTCTATCTGTAACAAATGTCGTCCACTGGCGGACAAATGTTAGACTTCTCATGTTGCTTTAGGATAAATAACCTCAAAACAGCTTCGCCAGCATTCAGTTCATTAGCTTGTATAGAAGCCTCACGCAACACCTTATATTTGACAGAAACAGGTGAGTTTGTTAGTTCCGTCACAGAGGAGGAGACGAAGGTGAGAAGGTGGGATCTAATATTGTCTCATCCTAGGACTTATAAACAATAAAAAGGCCTACTGATCTAATTTCTTTCAAAATAAAATTGATCAAACATTTGCTGAATTAGTGAGGCTCTATATTCACAGTAAAAGTCGGCAGCTCCCTGTTCCCACTGTAAATGGCGTGAGCAACTTGCTGTCTTTCCCCATTCTATCAATAATATGATCAGCCCTTTTGCTGGTAAGCAGTCACCATCAGTTGAGAAGCTGCTGAGTATCTGATTGATCTGCAGGATCCTCTACAACACCTGTTTGGAGGGCTTGCTTTGGAAGCAGTCCTGTATCTTCCTGTAGACGATTTTGGTTTCTCAGAGGCCTCTCTTCAAATTGGCTCTGGCAACACTATAAAGTGATTTGTCACATGCACCATAGGGGTTGTTCTTCTCGAGTAAGTTCTGCACTTTTGTGTCATTCAGGGCTTGCTCTTGGGATTCACATTTGAGGCATCAATCTACAGAAACAATGCAGAACTTGATGGATCCCAGAACAGTTATGGTGAACTGTTCTAAGATTTAAAGTTGTCTCAAAGCTGTCCTGCAGCTTTTGGGAGGTACCTTTGGGCAAGGTTAGGAGTTCTAGATGTGGTAGAAACCATTTTCCTGGGAGGGCATGTGTGCTGGGATCACTAACAGGAACAAAAAGACTGACTGGCCCAGGTGTGTTTGGAAGCACTGCCTTAAAGTCAGCATGATTAAAATCTACTGCAGCGATGTCAACAACCTAAGGATACACACACCACTAACGGTGTGATGTAAAACTCCAGGGGCTGGGTTAGCATTTACGCAACAGTTACCATGACAGCAGTGAACTCTCAGGAAGGTGAGCGGGCCTGTGTTCAACAGTTACATTCCACAGATTCGGAGAGCAGAGACTGCTCACTCTTAGTGTTAGTACACCCGCTGTTGGACATAAACTCATAACCCTCCACCTCTGGTCTTACCTGTGTTACTAGTCCTGTGACCTGTTAGCTCCATGGCTGTGTCTGGTATGGATGATTGAAGCCTGGACACTGTGAAGAGCAGAATACAGCTGTCCTTTACAATATTGTTTTAGTTCATCTATCTTGTTGATAGAAATCTGGCTTTGGCACAGAAACACTAGGAAGCAGTGGATTGTGTGGCCACCTCCTTGGCATCAGCATGTCAGCTCTGCAGCCTTGCTTTTGCTTCCTCTCCCTTCCACTGGGATGGAATTCCACAAACATCTGGGTAGCAAAGTGATGTCCAATGGGGTGTGAGGGCAGAAATATCTGGATGAGCTGAAGTCATCTCCTGTTCCAGAGCAACTGATGACTTTGGTCTCTGTTGCAATGTTGACTTCAGCTTCCTTTACCAGGGTTATAACTTCAGTCTCTATTACCATGATGTCAGCCCCTGTTACCATGGTGACAACTGTAGTTTCTGTTACCATGGTGCTGAATTCAGCCTCTCTGTTACAGTAGTGATGTATCCAGCTTTTGTTACCATGGTGATGACTTCAGCCTCTCTGTTGCAGTAGTGATGTCTTCAGCCTTTGTTACCATTGTGATAACATATGCTTCTGTTACAATGTCGACAACTTCAGCTTCTGTTGCCATAGTTATGAATTCAGTCTCTTTTACCCTATGATGTCAGCCTCTGGTCTAGTGGCCTAGTGGTATGAGTGTCCGCCCTGAGACTGGGAGATCGTGGGTTCAAGTCCACAGTTGGGTCATACCAAAGATATTAATAATGGGACCCAATGCCTCCCTGATTAAGGGGTTTGATTGGGGGGTTAAACCACCAAATAGTTCCTGGGAGAGGCTGAGTCTGCAGCTCACCACTCCCCTAGGGGATGGGTCAAATACGGAGAACAAATTTCACCAGTGTGTTTAACAACTAATGGGAGTTTTGCCTCTGTTATAGTTATGAGTTCACACATCACCTCCATGCAGGTCATCATAACTGGCAATGCTCTTGCTTCATTGTAGACCTTAATTTATTTGTTTAAGAGACACATTTACATGCAGGTGGTGTTTTATCTTCTATCACTTCCACAACCCATTCATCCAAAAAGCACTTATGTCAACAGAGTGTGTCATAGTGAGCCACTCAAAAATTCACAGATTCATCATTTATGAACAAACCCATTAGAGTATGTTTACACTCAACAATAAGTCTTTACCTGCTTGACGCTTCCATCTAATGAAGACCTCCAACATTGTGTAGAACAAAAGTTCCCAAACAACATAACCACCCATCAGTTTCACCATCCACTGGCTTGTAGTGGTGTCAACCATCTGCAGGCCTGTAAATATGGCTGCCACTGTGTGGTTCCAAACAAAAGGAGACTTTACAAACTTTACTGTAAGAGCATGTTTATTTTCTTATTTCAATCAAAAACTAGAACTTACCAGCCAAACCTTTCACCGCTACTGCAATGAAAGAATGTGCAACGTTGAATAGAAACCTCCTGCATCATACAGTTTGAAAAAAATAAAATAAAATTATTAACAGGAACATATTTTAGAGACTTAACATCTTGTACCTTTCAAATCATTTGTGGCAGTAAAAATAAATTTTTTGTCATTACAGTGAAACTTTGAGGTCAATAAATAGACACTTGTTTCAAATCTGACTTACAAACAACAAGACAGATTTTTTGGTAATACGCACCTATCTCATTGAATTGGGAAAAATATGCAGCCTAAAGCTCTTTTCTTTTCTTGCCTTCTACTACTTATCCAGGTCACATGGTCAACAGTTCTAGCAAGGAAGCCCAGCCACTCACTTAGCTTGAGGCGTTCCCAGGCCAGCCTAGAGATATAATTCCTCAGTTGGCCTCAGGGTCTCTGCCCAGTCGAACATGCCTGAAACACCTACCCCTGGAGACATCTAGGTGGCATCCTGAACACATGCCTGAACCAACTCTGCTGGTTCCTCTCATGGTGGAGGAGAAGCAACCTAACTCAGAGTCTAATGGATGTTTAAGCTCCTTACCCTAGTCCTAAGTCTGAGCTTGTGATCTAACTCAAAGATCGACCAATTAATAAAGAGCTGACCAAGCTCCTTGTTTACTATACCAGACCAGTTTAGCATTTAGTTTAGCATCGACCTGGTGATCTCCCAATCCATTCTACTTTCACTCATGAACAAGACCCAAAGACATTTGAACTCCTCTACTTGAGGCCGGGCCTCTCCCCCACCCAGAGTCTGCAAACCACCCTTTTCTGGTGGAGAACCATGATCTCAAATTTGGAGATGCTAATCCTCATCACAGCTGAGGGACAGGGACTGAACGGCCTTTAGGGCCATCCACCCAATACTACCTGAATGCCCCCACAAGGTGTCTCTGAGGACATGGTAATGAGACTTTTCCAGTGTCACAAGACACAAGTGGACAGGTTGGGCAAATTCCCATGCCTCAGTAAGTTGGTTCAAGGTTCAACCTCCAGGATGGAATCTACTCTGCTCCTCCTCAGTACATTACTTTCTATGGGTAGTATCTACTATAGATGTTGTGAGTGGCTGAATGTGTAAAGCACTGAGTGGTTAAAATGACCAGACTAGTGTTCTATAACTGTAGTTTACACTGTCTTTGATTGAACTAGATAGATAGAAACTAGCTCCCCCATCATCCCCCATCTAAGCTAGATTACACTTGTTCAGAAAATGGGCAGATAGACAAAGGCGGGTAGTAACTCTCATGACTGGATTAGATTTGGAGAAACCTACCGTGGATGCTGTGGTGTGCAGCGCATCAGAGCCAGTAGAGGCTGGATCAGTGAGAAGATCATGACCAGACAGCCCAACACAGAATGGACTCCCTGCAAAACACATCAAAGACAGCTTTACTCTTCTTTATTCTTTCGAAAACATTTTGCTTCTCAGTTTGATCCATTTAGAATGAAAAGTGCAAAGTACCAAGCTTTTATAGTGTAGTGGGTCACTACCAGCCCCTGCTGGACATGACCCTGACAGGTGTACAGTAATGAAACACATTTTTTAATCAGTGATTGAAAGCAGCACACCTGCTGCTTCAGTGTTTATAGTTTTAATGTGTTTCTGTTTACAAAACAGGCCAAAATCAGAAAAATGTGGACTGAAGTAGGTCAGAGTGGTGGTTCTGGATGTGATGGAGGCAAACAGGAACAGGAAACCCTAACCAGGTCAGCCCAGAGCATAACTGGACACAAACCCAGAGTCTGAAAACAACAAGACTTCCTAACAGGTGGCTGGATTCAAACATGTCAAGTATAGAATTAGAGCTGCCATGTTCAGGTAAAGATTTAGATAAGCTCATTGATTTGTGTGTATAAAACTGATAATTGTCTTTGGCATTAGAATGAACCACAAAAAGTAGAAATAAACAGTAAACCATCCTAAATGGATTATGTGAGAAGCCTCCCAAATAAAACAATTAAAATATTACAAAACACTAAGACATCTGGAATTCTCTACAATGTTTTATCACACATAGATAACTTTTATCCTTTGGGGAAATCCATATTATGCCAAAATGTGGTAAAAGAATGAACAAAGCAGATTTCATAAAAAATCTCTTTCTCACGAATGTTTTCAGATTCAACAAGCCTCCATGTCATTCAGATGGAGTTTAAGGTTAATAATAACCTGCTTCAAGAGTCCAGATCAGAAAACATAACTAGTAGGTCAGACAGAACCAATTATGTGTTATATAAAACAGCTACTGATATACAAGAAAACAACACTTTTCATGAGGTTGGTTCAGTACTGATGGATTAAAGAACTCTAAACACATTTTTTTTACAGAACTTTAACTTTCATTGAATTTCATTACAAACAGAAGGTGCTTAGTTATGTTTCTGCTGATTTAAGCCAGATTAGATGTTCTGAAGGTGTACTGACCTCAGCCCAGCCCATGTTGTATACGAAGGTCAGAATGAACGCAATGATGGTGGCTGAAATGGTGACAATCATTAATGCCACATGGACCTTGAGGGACACACACACACACACACACACACGCACACACATTATAAGTTTAACACGTGTGTCTGGTAGCATGACATCACCTGTTTGTTTGTTTTATGACGCAGACAGAAGAATGAATGAAGTGTTCTCTGAACTCACCACAAACCAAATGTCCTTCCCACAGAGGTTCACTCCTTTAGCCATTCCCTTGAAATACCGAGCTATCATCATTCCCAGTGAGCCGGTGGTCATCCATGCTATCAGCATCAGAGTCCCTAAAACACAGTTCAATAGTTCTAGGCTTCAGTGTGGAGGTGGTTGTATGTCCTGACCCCTAGCCACTGTTGTTATTGTGTACATGTTACATGCTTATTTATATGGTTTTCTGTAACTGATGGCATTGTGAGGGTTTCTAAATGTAATTATCAAGGGTATTTTAGCCATTAGCTTCAACTAGTCTCTAACATGAGCCAGATATTCACAGCACGGCTCAACTTGGCTCAGCTCAATTCTACATGTTTGGGATGGTTTTCCGTTAAAATTGAACCCAGCATTTTAAAACTCATTAAATCAATTGGTTTATAAACCAAAAACTACTGTATGTTTGTAACACTGTCTCTCCAGCCTTCCATGGTACCTACATGTCCTTCTGGGTTTGTATGGAGTCCTCCAGATCTATGATTTCTTTAGGTGTAAATTCTAAGGTAGCATCGTAGCTTATATATATGTAAATTCAAGAGATCTAGAAATCCCAAATGAAAACCCGACTCCCACTCTGCGCTGCCACATTAGGAAGTCATATTGTATGTATGCTATTATATTTATGCTACTGTGTGTATGAACATGACCTGGGTTTGTTCATTTAGACACTCCATGAAGAATCAGATCTGGATCACATATACATATGTGATCCAGATCTGATTCCTCTCACTTCCTCTCTAAAGTGTAAACTTAAGATATTTCTCTGGTAGGATCTTACCATGTGCCTGCATGATCTGAGGCAAACCAGCATTTCCAAGAATCTGAGGTGTATTTACATCCATCTTTGTAGTGCTGGTGAATGAGTCTGTATGCATCTGGATCTGTCCTGTTTGTCAGACACACATAAGACAGCCGTTAATCACACAATCTGAAAATACTGCTGGTGTTCCTAGTAAAGGTGATCCACAAGGAAGATTGTTAGATCTTGTTTGTAAATGCACTCAGAGGTTTCATAGTGGGTTTATTGGCCTGAGACCAGCATAACATAAAAATAAAATAAAAACAAGACATAATCATCGCATTAAAGCTTCAATCTGGAGTCCTCCCCCTTTCGAGAATTATGAATTATCTTTTTTAGAAATCCTTAAAGAGATCATCTTACCCTGAACTGTGATATAATGAAGGCAATACATCATTTTTTGTGTCCCCCCTTCCCGTCTTATAGAGCCTCATGTAATTTGAATTTTCCCGCCGCTCAGCACTGACCAATAGCGTTAGACATCTACTTACATATAGAGCATGTGCAAGTGTTTGATGTCATACCTAGACAGATACAGAGTTGGCAACCTTTCTAGTGAACAAGTAAATCTTTCAAAGAAATACATATATATGTGAATAAACAGCACAACAGGAGAACAATAATTGTAAAACAAAGTGTTTTAGCTCTGTTGGCCAGCTAGAGGTGCACGTTCACAAACGAGAGGCTTTCAGCCGTAAATACAGAAGTGAGAACGACTTAATGTGTGATGCATTTGTCAGCCTCTAGATGGCGCAGCTAAATCTCCAGATTTCTGCTTTTTGTTCCTAGCCCTTAATACATTTAAAAGTATAATTCCTTACCACTGGTGCTGGGTCCGTCGACAAATAGGATGTAGTAAGAAGAGCTTAGTCCAGTAGCCCGTTGGGTTGAGATGGTGTTTGTGGAAGTAAAGGAGCAGCTAATCACCCCATTCTGCATTGATGCTGTTACATTAGTAACATTGCCCTGTTGGACACAGCATTGATTAGGTGTTTTACTCACACATTACATAATGGATGTTTCAGGAAACTTGTGTCCTGAATGGTAGAGGGCAGAGTTTACCAGAGAGAGACTTGTTGGTGGTTTATGTCCTGTTGAATAGGCATGTTGAACTGCTGCCACTCCATTATTGTCCAGGGTACAGATGTAAATATCATCATTCCCCTGAGGAAAGACACATTTCAAACTAAATAGGTAAACTAAATTAGGAGGTGAAAATATAACTTTGAGATGAGTGGAGCGACTCAGACCCATAGGCACCCATGCAAAATACACGCTTGCTTGTCTGGGGCTACATCCCACAATGCATTGCAACGTTACATCACAATCTATTTTTAGCTACTGTAGAATATGCTATTGGCTGTAGCTTCCCTTCCTACACCCTGGAGTAATTTTTTTCTTGGATGCATAGATGTGATTCCCCCTGTAGTTGGAACACACTGGTTCGTTTTTTGAAAATCGGGCCATCCGACCTGGTCTGCAACTCTGCAGTCCTCCAAGTGATACTGCAAAAGCCTGTTAACCATGACAGCACCACAAAACACAGAGCCTTCCGTATTCAAGGATGAATCTCAGGCAGACATCTTGCCATCTGGAAGCTCTTCACCTTGGTGATCTCTCGCAGTGTTTTATGGTGCATTTACATCTGGGTCGGCTCGGTCTAGCCCTGGTAGGTTAATTGTGTTTATATTTGGGTTATTTGCGGCTGAACCGACCGTTTTTTTCAGACCTGTGTACCAGTGGTCAGCTTGGTGCTGAGCCACCCACTGTGGACTGATTGGCGGGTAGAATCAGCAAGCAGTGGCTTCCCGCATCCGCGATTCCTTATCAAACTGGATGCAGTGGTAAACATCGTCTCTGATTGCAGCTTGGACTGGACGCTCTGGCGGGAGTGTGAGGACTAACTGTGAGTGGAGCCCACAGCAGCATCGTTGCTCAGTGAGAGAGGACGCTGTGTGCCTCATGTCTCCAAAAGCAACACTGCACACATCTGCTTTTGTTTACTAATTTGCGGTGCATAGTAAGGACATCACGGAATTCTCTGCACCACTTTTGACCCACCCACATGCTCGGAGACATCCACATTCCTGAGAAGGCTGTGTAAACAAAACATGGCTGTGCAGGGATGTGCTGACCCAACCAAGACCAGACCTGGCTAACCAAGATGTAAAAGTGGCTTTAGACCTAACTGCCCCAAAGTTTGCAGGCTCTGCCTCTTTACTGAAAGACTTGATGACTGCATAACGACGATCATTGAAGTGCTCCTTCCACTGGCCAACAATATTCCCAGGGATCTCCAACCTTTTGGAGACCATAAGCTACTTTTACACTATGAAAGTACAGAAGAGCTACTGCCATACGATTTATTCACATTGATACCTTCCATGTGTGCATATGCTTACTATGTTAAAAATGCTATGCTTACTTATTACTTACTTATTAACATGCATTGTATTCACCAGTTGCTTTCTCTGTTTCAATACATCAATATTGTAAAAAAAAAGTAAAAGAAAAATAGTGACATTCCTGTTTTGAAACTCATACATATTTAGTTTTTTAACTAATCAGATACTTTCAGATAATGAAATTCAAATCCACTTTGTGTGAATGAGTTGACATGTTTTTAGAATGAATCAGTAACAGAACTTTTTGAGCACACAGGAACAGCTAACCTGTTCCTCTTCAGTTCCTGACCATGTGCCCTGCCTGGAGCCTAAGCAGCAATGTCAGTTTTTCATAGTGTTAAGCAACTTTGTCAGAAAAGATTTAAAAGATGTTCACATTTTTTTTGAGTTTCACCTGTATGAGCAAAGTGCTCACTGTTGAGCTTCCCTCCAAACCTGGCTTCAAGATGGCTCTCATCTCTGGATTAGGATTCCTGTCTTTTGTATTCATCAAGGTCCTTTAACATTTCTTGGTCTGAGCCCTCCCTTGAGGCCACTTTGTAATGGGAAACCCTACCAAGGACTGATGCCCGAGACAGAACAACCTGCTCTTCTCGTTCACTGAGAAATGGTGTAATTCTTGTTTTTTTTTAAAAAAAAAACACTCTAGGTTTTATATACATGCCGCACATGAACATTTTCTTCAGCCCCTATCGCCTACCGTAGAAAGGAAATAGATGAGAAAACGATCAGGTCATGGAAAAGCCAGTCATGGAGAAAATTAGAATTCATGGCCTCACCCACTTTGGCTTGTGACCATTGGAGGGAAAAAGCAGAGTGTGTTGCTAGTAGAAGCTAGCAACTCCACAATATGACTCTACAGTTTGGGCTTGAGTTATCTGTGACCATAACACATCAACGCTGCATTATTTTTACCCAAGAAAATATTCTACAAATATGTTCTAAACTCTATACTGAGACTTTTGTTAACAAAGGCAGCAGAAGAGTCACATTGCTGTTAGCCAATCAGAGGCGAGGTATTTGCAGTTCATGAATAGTAATGAGTAAGACTCATAATCCTGCTTTTTTCTACCCCCACTCATCTGATAATCACACCCTCCCTTCCAAAACAGGAGCGTGAGAGCTATTTTCCCCACAGAAAACAACTCCCAGGCTCCCAATCATGCTGCTGACTTCAGCAAAGTTATTGAAAATAATAGTGAATGAGATCTTTAAACCTCTTCACCACAATAGGCTGATTCTGTTATACAAAGTTTTTACATCTACGTTTTGAATTTCATTCACATTACCATAATTTGGTCATCTGAGAATCCAAAAGCCACGTATCCACTGGTAGGGCCTGTTAGTTCATAACGGATGCCAGAACTACTAGGAGTCAGTGGCATGGCTGACATGAAGAAACACTGAGAATTGCTTGAAGGATCACATCCTGAAGGCTGACTGAAGCAACTCTTGGTTACGCCGCAGTTTGAACTGGAGATAGCGATCTACAAAATAAAAGAAATAAACAGGTTATGATATCCACAGCAACATACTGTAGCAGAAGGCTGTGATGGTCCCTCTGGGGATGTTGGTGTTTCCACTGGGTCTGAGGTATGAGGAGTTAAAAACAGTTCACTTCCTGATAGAAGGAGAAAATTCTGATATAATGGAACCCAATGGGAGCGTGACTGTGGACTCTTTGGACACCATCAGTCCTCAGAAGTGAGAGATGCTGGTGGAAGAACACTGATATACCAAAGGTTACATGAAGAACTTGCTGTGAATGTGCCATGTGCAGAGGTGGGTGCAGTAGCCAAAGGTTGTACTCTAGTAGGAGTAGAGATACTTCATAATGATATTACTCAAAGGTTATAGGTACAATCCAGTAAGGCTATTCCTAGAAAGACACTTTTTTAAAAAAGTTCCTCAAGTAAATTTGAGTAACTTGAGTAAATGTAACCCGTTACTACCCACCTGTGGTCAGGTGAACATGGATGTTTAGTTAAAGTTAATAAAGTTCATTACTAAGGCAAAAACATGAAATATCTTTTTATCTAGCTGTTACATTTGCAATTGCTCCTCTACCTTGTTTAGAATTTGCATGATTACTCACAGTAGTTGCTGTGGTACTGGAACCAGATGCATTTAAGCTAGTAGAAGATCCAGAAGTGCCTGAACGGCTCAGAACCGGACTTTGCACATCAACCCAATAGGTACCGAAACTCTGTACAAAGGATGCACTGCCGAGAAATGAAACCAAGACACTGTTAGAGTTTACCCATTTGATCACAGTGAGAATGAAATGTAATTTAACTGAACCTCACTGAAACTGGATGGTGTTTGTGTTCTGTGATGGGTCTGATTGCCACGTGGCCTGGATGTCAGTCTTCGATGAGGAGGATGTGTGTGCTAAAGCTGAATTCTTCACACACAGACACACAGAAAAATTAATTACAGCAATTTTTTTTAGAAGGCTGAAAGTCTACTAAAATATTTCCTTACAAACACAGAAACCTCCTTATAAGCCACAACAACAGGAAGTATAAATCTGGGGTTGGCGTAAAAACAGAAACAAGGGCTAATTAGAACTCAAACGTGAGTAGTCTTTTGTTTTTCAGGTTTTGTTTATCTATATTTAGCCTTCTTCCTGTGTCTTAGTGCTTTAGTTTGTTTCCCTTTTCTCCTCACTTCCTCAGTTCTATTTAAACCAGCTCAGTTCAGTTACCCATCAGTTCCTCAACATGTTTTGTTCCTGTTCCTCCTTACCTGTGATTCAAGAGCCTTTGAGACAGATTCCCTGTGTTGTAATTGCCTTCTGTAATTCTGTACATAACATGTCTGTGTAACTGATAAATTTTTGTAACTGTAACTTTTGCTGCCTCTTGGCCAGGACTCCCTTGAAAATGAGGTTTTTAATCTCAATGGGACCTTCCTGGTTAAATAAAGAATAAATAAATAAAATAATTAAAATAAAGACTTATCTGGCTGCGTCCTGGATGTGTTTGGGTCCTTACCTCAACAAAACCAAGACAGAACGAACTGACCATCTGGACCCAGGGGTAAATCCTCTGCTAGCAGTTGACCCATCCCTGACTCTCTCTTATCCTTATTACAGTGATCCCAACAAATGTAGTGACTTCTTGATTTATTTTGCAAAATGTGTGGGTGAGATTGCTGGTGCTTTGTTTGTGGGCAAAGGTGCTGTGATGGGCAGAGGCTTTTGTGTGCATCCACCCTATCACCACCATAGACTGTACAGACTGCAAGGAACCTGATTTTGGTTTTTGGTCTCTCCACACCTAAACCCACTGTTCAGTTGTATGAAGCCACCTCTGCTTCTCCAGTGGATCAGACAAGACAAGCCCTCCATACTCTCTTCATTAACCTGCAGACATCATCTTTAGGTTCCAGTCTCAGTAATCCACTCTGGCTTCCTCACCTTCACCCTGGTGGATCGAGCAAATTCTTCCACATCCTCCTCTATCCTCCTCCTCCGTCGTTTCTGCAATCTCCTTAAATGTTTTCTCTGCTTGATGCATGCCAATGATGTGACCCTTCTCAAACAGACTAACATCTTTTCCACGACCACCAGATGTGTCTTTCCACATGGTTGTTTAAGAAATGAGAAGCAACTCATTGCACCAGTTGGGGTTAAATAACTTGATGCCAGCTGAAAGATAATCACCCATGCAGTAATTAACCAATATAGGAGGCGCCTACCTATTGGCTTAGTTAAATCCAGGTGGCAATTTTTTTTGGCTGGGCAGTATATATTAAATACAAAAGTTCCGGTACTCTACACTGGTGCATACAGACCCACTTAGTCATATCAGGATGACTGTGACCCCTCACCCACAGAAAGAACACCCCTCCTCATGCTCATGGTGAACAGTTAACCCAAGGGAGTAAAGCTGAACTTGGATGTGAGTTGTGACAAAATACTCACGGATCTCTGGCTACACGTTAGGCCTTGAGTATTTGATGATGTCACAACAAAAGAACCCACTGGAGTCGAACTTCCAGGTTCTCTGGCTTCCAACAGGAAACCCATAAACGAGGACCCTGAGGTCTTGAGATGAACTAAACAACAAACAACAAATGCAGGTTAGAGGAAAACACACAAACCAAGGTAAAACAGATTATAAACATTAAATCAGTGATGTCATGTTTGGTTTTACATGAATTGCAATAATCAGGTTTGTGACACATTCAGTGATTATTTTGACTTAAGATGAGTGAAAGCTCAGACACTTAGAGTGTCCACTGAAGGTTATGATTTTTGCCTTTCTACGTTTTAGGTTGGAGATATAAGTTAAAAAAACACCCATCACTTCCTGTTTGGAGAAGAAAATTCAGAGGTGATCATTGAACCTAATGGACCCTTTGGACTCTGAGGGGATCTGAGTGGACACCATCAGTCCTACAGAAGTAGGAGACACAGTAGGTTGAAGATGACTCACATACCAACGTTTATATGGAGAACTTCATTTGTACTAAAAAGGTTGTGGGCGTAAGAAGAGTTTCTTAGCAATAGGTGTGACATGCTTCAATATCAGAGTGACATCATCATCTGTCAGGTAAACATTCTGTGTAAAATCTCCCCAGATCCTCCAAGTTAAACAGTGATTGTGTAAAATCCAACAAAGATAATGCAACACCAATCAGTCATGTAAAGTCCAACTTCCTGTGACCCATCTAAACTCTGAATCATGTTTCTACTGTAAAGTCTAAGGGCTGTGATATACTTGCTGTTTAACCTCGCGTTGGCGCAGGCAGCAGGTTGCGTCTTTGTTCATATACTTGCTGCTACACAGCACGGCACTGCATGTAGTACCGGAGTGTTCCACTAGGGGGCAAACGAGTGTACTCAGACCGGATGGTGTCAAAAAAAGGAATCAGTAACTGGTTAATTTTGAGATTATGGCAGAAAAAAAGACAGCAGCGGTATCGTAGATGGTGTGAAAGACCTCTAAACCAGAGACGGAGTCACCATGGTGAGTGTGTCTCGCTCGTTTTGTCAACTCCACCTACTGGTTGCTCGTATGTTACAGCATTTGGGCGTGTTGTGTCGCGTCACGTTAATTTTGAGGGACGTGCACAAACGACGCTTCAAATCAACGCAAGCTACGCGTGGCAGCCATTTTAAACACGCGTACGCGTCGCTAAACAGCAAAGGTGTTTCTCAATCTCAAGGAACCTCGCCTTGCCTTGCCTGCCAAGGCAGTGCCTTGCCAGGCCAGATGCCTTGCTTACAAGGACACTGCCTTGGTCAAAGAAAACGGTTAAATGGAACAGACTTGTCCCACGTGACCGCGGCCGGCCAGAGCCCGCCCCCTGCTTACACACCCTGTTGATGTCCCTCCCATCATAGTAATGTTAAGTTTTAATATCGAGCCTTTTACTTTTTTAATTGTGTATATATTGGTTAAATCAAATGTGTAAGTGACTTAGTACCTGCTAGCCACCAAAGCTGCAACTACTAAACAACTAACCAACCATAGATAACTGGTTTGGATGTAAATAAACATTTTACATATAAGACCAATAGCTACAATTGGTTGACTTACATTTAAAGTGGAAAATTGCCCTCAAAGAAGCTGCTGCCGGCTCCTGATCACATCTGTTTGAAAATACTGCGCTGCATTCTGGGAAATTTTTGACCAAGAGAAGGCACCAAGGCACCTCTCATGTATCCTTGCTCAATTAGCTAAACGGCTAGCAAACGGAGGAAGCACATGAACATTGGAACCGATTGGAACACGCCTTGGCGGTTCCTGATGACGTATCTCCTAGGCAACCGGGGCGGACCAAGGCATCAAGGTGAGGTTCCTTGAGATCGAGAAACACCCCAAGTATATCACGGCCCTAACTGAGATTCAGGGTTCAACTGTGGGGCGGGGCCATCTCACCTGGTTCTCTCACTCATTTTCTTATTCACTTTTCTTCAATAGGGTGGTGTCTATCTCCAACTGTTTGGGGACACCCTGGACAGATCTGTAGTCCATCAAAGGTACACACAGAGACAACCCCCCATGTCTCACCTGACCTCTCCATACTGTGTAAGTGTTGGGACCCAAGCAACTCAATCTGCTTTAAAACCTGTGGTGTGTACGAACACGCCCTAAAGTCTTGGACCAAAAACCAGTGAAGTGGCACCACTACATATAAACATTTTTCAATGAGCAAGCACAAAGCAAACATTATCATTTTTACAATGATCATGAACTTAAAACTTGGAATGTGTCCGTTTCCAAACACAAAAACTCTCTCCCACTCGGAATGCAGGAACACGTGTGCCACGTCTTTTATCTGGGTTGGGTAGATCTTCATCTTGTACTGTTTAGCAGCAACTGAGTTAGACACATCTGCAACAGCAGTCTTTTTAGCAACAGGGGGCAGAACATGCAAGCCAGTGAGCATTTTTCTCTTGAGAAGCAACTCAGATAGAGACATAGAGAACATACTCTGCTCTGGGAATGTTTGCTCCTACCTGGCAGGAGACTCTGATGACCAACAGTCCTGTCTAACAAGAGTTCAACACCAGGATAAACCAGGATATGGATGAATTCTGCCAAATGACTATCAACAAACCTTGCTGAAATGACAAGAGGTCAATGGATCCCTTTCAGGGAGTAGATGTAACCCAGGTTACTGTGGTGTCTAATGTTTTAATGTAAACTCACGATTCAGTGAGGACTAGTCATTAACTCCTCAGAGTTGGACATAAAAGCTATTTCTCTGCACTGAGGCTGTTGGGGAAGCCGGTGAAACCCAGGTTACTGTGGTGTCTATATAAAAAAAAAAACTATCTTAATTATGTCTTAAGGAAAATAACAACAATAATATCTTTAGTTGCTAAATTGTGAAATAAATTAAAAGAAAGAACTAAAAGAAAAATATGTGTGCGCTCCCTTTAAGTATCTACCGCACGTTGCTGCGTGGCCCACGTGACTAGTATTAGCCAATCAAATGGTTTGGTTTTTTTCTCTCCCAGCTAAGTGAGGGAAATAGGCCGGCAACACCGAGAGTTCCAGCGGAGGAGAAAAGCAGAGAGAAAAACTGAGAGAAGTTGACTAACTATTCTTTTGTTTGGAGTAAACGAAATATTGATTTATTTTTGTTGTTTTTCAACCCTTCCTGTGTGGAGACGGTTTGTTTTACTCGAACGGGACTTGGTGAGTTTAAAATGTATTTTATTTTATATTCGTGTAACTTTTGTTTTGAAATGTGAAGCTAAGGTGGTAGGATTGTGTTGTTTTGTGGTAAAGTGTGGAGTGTACAATGCGCTGTGG
>SSNS01000055.1:1461735-1506735 GCA_006937985.1 Aphyosemion australe
CAGTGAAGTTTCCGCCTACCTTCAGGAGAAGGCCAGGACCAACAATCATACATATGACAGTCGTGAGAACAAAATAGACAACGCAACACAAAACGACATATATTATAAATAATATCAATAAAGGCTGGAGCTATGTACAAATTGTTCATCTGGATTTATGCACCAAAAATGAAGGTAGATGCACAGATTTTCAGATCACACAGCCAGAGGGACAACGCAACACAAAACAATGTATAATATTATAAATAATATCAATTGAATGAAGTAGTAGGTAATGGTTAAGTATGAAGTAAGTAATGATTTGTTCCTCCTCTATTCTTTAGATAACTACCCATTAGTCCCTGAATTAGACTGGTGGGTGTTTTTACCAGTAAGTACTGGTTAAATACCCATTAGTTCCTGATTCAGTGACTGACAAACATTAAGTAATCATTCAGGAATTATCAGCTGTGATTGGAACAATGATTTGGGAAATGTAAAAACTTTAAGTGTCTGTAATAGGGTTAACGCGACTCAACTTATGATTCTCCACAGAGCTCATATCTCACCTTATCGAAGGCAAAAATTTAAACCTACCTCATCTCCACAGTGCCTGAAATGTAAGACTGAGGTTGGTACTCTTACGCACCGTTTCTGGTCCTGTTCTAAAGTGAAACAATTCTGGCAGACTATAGGAGGGGAAATGAATAAAATGTTGACTGTTAATTTAAATAATAATCCCTTATTTTTGTTACTTGGAGTGGCAGATCCTATTGTCAGTGATAAATATAAAAGAAGGCTCTACAGAATGCTAACTTTTTGTGCTAGAAAATGTCTTCTCCTGAATTGGATAACTGACAAAATTCCCTCCAAGTTACAGTGGCAGAGGGTTATACGCAACTATGTTTCTCTTGATTACTTGACATGTCGTTTACACTGCAAGGATGATGTTTTTGTTAAAACATGGGAACACTTTCTGTCATATATTGGCATGAGGCGATTCCTTAACCCTACAGAAGTTGCACAGGTTGTCCAACTTCTCCAGGATGGCACATCCACACGTGCTGCAGCAAGAAGGTTTAATATGTCTCCCAGCACAATCTCCAGAACATGGAGGAGATTTCAGGAGACTGGCGGTTATTCTCGGAGAGCTGGACAGGGCCGTAGAAGGTCCACAACCCATCAGCAGGACCGATACCTGCTCCTTTGTGCAAGGCGGAACAGGCTGAGCACTGCTCGTGCCCTACAGAATGACCTCCAGAGGGCCACTGGTGTGAATGTCTCTACCCAAACAATCAGGAACAGACTTCATGAAGATGGCCTGAGGGCCTAACGTCCTGTAGTGTGCCCTGTGCTCACTGCCCAGCACCGTAGAGCTCGACTGGCATTTGCTCAAGAACACCAGAATTGGCAAGTCCACCACTGGCGCCCTGTACTTTTTACAGACGAGAGCAGGTTCACCCTGAGCACCTGTGATAGACGTGAAAGAGTCTGGAGAAGACAAGGAGAACGTTATGCTGCCTGCAACGTCGTTCAACACGACAGGTTTGGTGGTGGGTCAGTGATGGTCTGGGGAGGCATATCCATGGAGGGACGCACAGACCTCTACTGCCTAGGAAATGGTGCTCTGACTGCCATAAGGTATCCAGATGAAATCCTTGAACCCTTTGTCAGACCCTACGCTGATGCAGTAGGTCCTGGTTTTCTCCTAATGCACGACAATGCCCGGCCTCATGTGGCAAGAGTATGCAGGCAGTACCTGGAGGATGAAGGAATTGAAACAATTGAATGGCCTTCACGATCCCCGGACTTAAACCCAATAGAACATCTGTGGGACATTATGTTTCGGTCCATTAGGCGGCGCCAGGTTGCTCCTCAGACTGTACAAGAGCTCAGGGATGCCCTCACACAGATCTGGGAGGAAATGCCACAAGACACCATCCGTTGTCTCATCAGGAGCATGCCCCGACGTTGTCAAGCATGCACACAAGCTCGTGGGGGCCACACAAGATACTGAAAAGCATTTTGAGTTGCAGAAATTAAGTTTTTGAAATAATGGACTAGCCTGCAACATCTTCATTTCACTCTGATTTTAGGGTGTCTACACAATTGAGCCCTCTGTAGGCTGAAAACGTTTATTTCCATTAAAAGACTTGGCATCCTTTTGCTCCTAAGACATTGCCCTGTCGTTATTTGTATAGATATCCAACTTCATATTGAGATCAGATGTGTCTAATGTGTTTCTTTAAAGTGTTCCTTTAATTTTTGTGAGCAGTGTAAATCCAATGTGGGGTGGTTGTGAAGCTTAGGTAATCATTAGATCCTGATTTGTTTATTAGTTACTCAGCAGGTAAGCCGATTTTGGGAACATTATTGTAGAGTGTTACATATGTGGCATTCTCAGGTGGTGCGTGAGACCGACCGTTTACATTAAAAGTCCAACAACGTCACCTTGGGAATTGCACCCAAGGAATTCATTTAAAATCTCCATGTAGATTCATTATTGCGCAGGAAATTAAAAGTCATGGTTTGGGTGTTTAAAAATAATAATTACAATAAAAAAATCTGGTTAAAAATAATCTTAAAACCCTATAGTCGGGGCTTACCAGTGGGGTGGGGGTCCACCACAGGCCAGTGGCCACGCCACCCACCACCATGTCACCCACTGTGAAGTGTGAACACACACACACACACACACACAGTGCTGCAAACCAAAAAGACACACAGAAAACTGAAGGTGTCCGTCACACCCACTGGAAGCCCAGCTGAAATAAAACAGAACATAAAAAATTAAAACAAAGAATTTAAGAGTCCAATGTGACCATTCCCAACCCCCCACAGTACTTCCAGAGCGTTGAGTGTTCCTTCAGGTGCACCTGCACTGTCACTCTGCTGGCCCCGAGGCCAGTATGAAGCTGGTCGGTTGGTCCTCATTCCAGGCCAGCACTTCTCTATCTCTCTCTCACCCACGCCTCCCTTGGGTACTCATCAGGTGCTCCTCCTTGCTCACTCCAAGCCAAAGGAGAGAGCGAGATACCCAAGCCCATCCAGGTTATGGCCGAGTGTAGCACCCACCATGCGTCCTTGGTCTCCTGGCTCCACACTGTGCACAGGACACCATCATGCCACCTGTGTGCATATAGGGAAGCCCCAAACACCTCCACTCTCAGGTGGAGGGGCAGCCATCAGTCATTTAATCACACCTACCAGGGTGAGCCTTTTAAAGGAGGCTGCCAGGGCCCTGATTGGCTGACCCCTAATCAAGGTAAGTGGCAGCAGGTGGAGCACTCCACCCTGCCACACACACACACACACACACACACACACACACACACACACACACACACACATATATATATGTATAATAAGTATGGGTTTGACGAAGAAGAATCCTCTGAGTCTGGAGTGACACCTGACCTCTGACCTCTGACCTTTGACCTGACCTGTGTTGGCCCTCACAGCTGATGAAGCGCAAAGGTTTTCATAAGAAAAGGCACTATCATTAACCAATGTAGAGAGAAGGTGTGCAGATTTGGCCTCTACTGCACATCTAGGTTTATGTGCTCAGCCCCCACAGTCCCACAACACCAGGTATTCTGCAATGTCATAATGTTGATACTCAAAAGCCACTCCCTCTGAACACCTGAAACTCTCAACACAAACGGATACATTCCATCAGTAACTGGATCAGAACTGGTTTTTATCTGATCGTTTCAACAGAATTACAACAGACAAGAATAACACACACAACGGATGAAATGTTGGGAGGTGGGGCCCGAAGAGTTAAGTCAGTAGAGCCCATCTTAATTCTAGATAAGATCTTCTACTGTATTATCTGTTAGTGTGTTAGAAGTGTGTTAGTTTCCATTTAGATACCTGGTTTGGGTTTGGACTCCTGCCACCTGTTTATCTGTCTCCTTTATTGAAATTCTTTTGTTGTTTCTGTTCAGCTATTTTTATGCTTTATTACATTTTGGATTTTCCAGCCTTTATTTAGCTCATCACTCATCACAACGTGACATTCACAGACAAACTGGCTCTAAGATCCTCCTCCAACAAAGAGGGATCAGCAGACACCCATTTGACGCCGTAAGCCCAGCCCACTTTAGTTACAGTACTGTTGCTTTCTCAGGCAAGCCATTGCAGCTAATTCCACATTTACAATGAGAGTGTTCATTCCATGCCTTGCATAAAAAGCTGCTTCATCTTCTACAGAAGCCTTAAACAAAGTTAAAGTCCCACTAGTTGTCACACACACTGGTGTGTGTGAAATTTGTTCTCCGCATTTGACCCATCCCCTGGGGGAGCGGTGAGCTGCAGCTGTGGCCGCGCTCGGGAACCATTTGGTGCTTTAACCCCCCAATCCAACCCCTTAATGCTGAGTGTCAAGCAGGGAGGCATTGGGTCCCATTTTTTCAAAGTCTTTGGTATGACTCGACTGGGATTTGAACCCTGATCTCCCAGTCTCAGGGCGGACACTCAAACCACTAGGCCACTGAGCTGGAACCCTAGGATTTATACTTCTACCTGAGTAATGTGAATACATTGGACACCTCTGCCCCTCTGTCCGTTGATCCATCCCTGAATCCATCCCTCTGTTTCTCCCCGTTCCCTTTTTCCCAGTTCCTCTGAGCGTTGGAGCTTTGTAGAACTAAATTGAATTTGAATCTGTTTCCTTTTCAGAAAGCACATGACAATCCCATGATCTGAGTTTTAGTTTGTCTCTGAGTCTTTGGACATATTAGCAGTCTGAACTGTGTTGTGTTGTGTTGTGTTGTACATTTTGGAGCAGAATGCATCCTTTCCATTGGGTTTTCCTGGGTTTCCTGGCAGTCGGATCATATGAGTTCTGCTGTGCTGGACCGCTCCATGCACAGTGTAAGGTGGAATGGTATGATTGATTTATTTTGTTCATTCATCTTGAAAAAAGTAGACAGTAAGTTACCTGCATCTTGTAGCTTCTTACATCTTCTCTTTGAAGATTTTGGGGTCTAGGAGACATAAATTCATAAAGTCTGTTCTCTCTCAGCACTGGCATAAGGTGTAGGACATGTGAATATGTGGTAAACACCTGAACTTACTAATCCGAACATCTGCTATGAGCCAGCTGGTGCTGGTGCTGTTGTCTTAACACACATTATTGATAATGAGCCGGTTACCTTTTTGATTACACACATTCACACGTGACTTTTGAAGCTGTTGTGATCATTTACAGTCCATGAGTACTAAACATGAGCAGTGATACAGTGATAACAAACAGTAGATTTCTCTTGGTTCACCATTAGATTTACTGATGCCCTCTGGTCACATTCAGCAACAATGTTTTCTTTTATGACAAAAGAATAAAAACACCCTCATCTCTGTTTTTTGAGTTGTTGTGAGACCTTTCTGCTGACAGAAAACACAGTTTATAAAATCTCAGGAAAACTTGTTGCAATAGAATCTTTCGAAACACCAGCATCAGTAATGGTATTAGTATCGTTACCATCAGTGGCGTCATCTGTATCATCCGTGGCATCTTTAGCATCAGTATTATCAGTTTAGCTTCAGTAACGAGTTGCATCATCTTTAGAGATTTCTCTTCTGTTCCACAGACATGTTTGGTTGAATGGAGCTCATAAAGGAGCCTTTAGTGTGAAAATGTCTCTAAAACTTACAGGGCTCTCTGCTTCAACACACTTCATCAGTGGGAGAATAGCAGATGCTAAACATGTAATTCAACCATTCAGTTAGAGCAGTGAAACAACTAAAACATGCTGGATAGTGGCACTCGAGGACCAGGGTTGCAGGTCCCTGTTCTCTGTGAGGCCTCCCGCTGATCCAGAATGCTGCTGCCAGAGTTGTGATGGAAGTCAGGAGGAGGGATCAGATTTCTCCAGTTTCAGCATCACTTCATCAGCTCCCTGTAAGATACAGAGCTGCATTTAAAATGTAACGTCTGGTTTTTAAAACTCTGAAGGATCAAGCTGCTTCTAGAGATCTATTTGTTCAAGATGCTCCCAACAGGGTTTTATGAGTGTGTGTACGTGTGTGTGAGTAGGTGTGTCTGGGTGTGTGTGCGCGTGCGTGCGTGCGTGCGTGCGTGTGTTTGTGAGTGTGTGTGGCTGAATTAAATATTTAGTCCACAGGCAAAGTGGCAACTAAAGGCTGATGTTTCAAGAGTCTGACTATTTATTTGTTTAAATGACTTATGGTTTTCAATCATGAATGGAAAAAAATTATTTCCTCATTTGGAAACAATAATCCAGTCGGTGTGTAGCATTCTCTGAGAATTTAGTAATTCTTTAGTGAGTGCATGAGTGAGTTGTTGATTAAACCTTGATTGGCTGAAGTCAACCTTCACCTCTGTCAGCCTCAGAACAGTAGTTCCACAGAATGTCCACTAGATGGAGATATTTCTGATGCTGAGCCGTTCTGGTACCTGTAGGTACTTTGGGATTCCCTGTAAGCTGGTTTCGGAGTCCCTGGTGTCCCAGATTAAGGAATGGAGGACCATGTCTAGCTGCACAATGGGAGGACAGCGGTGCCTGTACAAGGTGTGTGTTTTTCTATTCCTGTATTTGTATCCAAGTGTGTGTATATCTGGGCTTTTGTGTATAAACAGTCTGAACAGTCCTAGTATTTCAGCAGAAAGCTCTAAAAGCTGTTTACTGATTTTGGAGGGAAACTGAATCTGAGCTGTGATTCTGCTCCAGAAGATTAAATATGTTTTTCTTCAGGCAGCAGAGCTCACATCTCACCATATCCATCACTGTCTCTGCCAGCAGGGTTAACTGTAAGAAACTTGAAAATAATAATAAAAAAATAGACATCTGTTGATCTTGACTGATGTGAAACCAGAGAAAATGTTTGTATAATAAAACCGGAACCAGTTATTGTGTCTGTTCAGCTGCAGTCTGCCTCAGCCCACTTTATAGCTGCCAAACACAAGAGTCCTGTTCAGGGGTACGAGGATGTCATCACCTTCCGATTGGTGTCCCACAACTTCTTCTCCTGCTGCCATGTCTCAGTAAGTGCTAAGTCTTTGCTCATTGTTGGTGCAATGGTTCTGAGAAAATCAAAATAGCAATTTCCTTTTCATAGACAGCAGTAAAAGCATGCAAAGCAAATATTTGGGATGAAAAACTGAACAATGTAAGTACAGTAGAAAGACATTTTGGGGTCCAAGGCAAAAAGGGTCGTGCAATTCAGTGCATCAGACAAGACAAACTGAATACAGTATTTTATAATGTCAACAGTATTTTCCTTGACAAAGTAGAAAAAGAAGAAATAAGAAACATTGTACAAAACTGTGGAAACAATCAACTGATTACGAGGACTTGGATATGATGACTGTAAAAGCTATAGTAGAATCTGTTATTGATCCATTTACTTATATCTGTAATTTGTCACTTTCAACAGGAATCTTCCCTGACACAATGAAAATTGCTAAGGTGATTCCATTGTTCAAGGGTGGGGATAAACACAATTTCTCCAACTACAGGCCAGTGTCACTGCTTCCACAGTTTTCCAAAATAATAGAAAAATTGTTTGTTTCAAGGTTGGATAAATTCATTGAAAAAAATAATATTTTAAATAATGAACAGCATGGCTTTAGGACCAAACATTCAACAGCAATGGCAATAATGGAACTAATAGACAAAATATCTACAGCAATAGACAATAAACACTACTTCATTAGTATTTTTGTTGACTTGAAGAAAGCATTTGATGTTATTGATCATTCACGGTTACTTCAGAAACTACATCAGTATGGAATAAGAGGTGTGGCACATCAATGGGTTAAAAGTTATTTAGAGAGTAGAAAACAATTTGTACAGCTAAACAACACTAAATCAGAACTGCAGGAGATTAATTATGGAGTGCCACAAGGGTCGGTCCTTGGACCTAAACTCTTCATATTATTTATTAATGACCTTGTAAATGTATCTAAGCTACTCGGTACTGTTTTATTTGCTGATGACACAACATTGTTCTATTCAGGGTCAGATATTAATGAAGTATAACTAGAGTGATAAATAATGAACTAAAAGTTAACTGGTTTAATATAAACAGGCTTTCACTGAATCTTAACAAAACAAATTTTATATTGTTTAATGACAGAAAAACAAGGATGTAACAATAAAAATAGATGGGATGGAAATTCAAAGGGTGAAAGAAACCAAATTTTTAGGAGTCATAATTGATGAAGCTCTCACTTGGAACTCACACATAGGTTATGTCAGAGGTAAAATTGCCAAAGCCATAGCAGTACTACATAAAGTCAAGTTTTTACTGAATAGTTCTGGATTGCTGACATTG
Organism: Aphyosemion australe; assembly: GCA_006937985.1. Taxonomy (NCBI): domain Eukaryota; kingdom Metazoa; phylum Chordata; class Actinopteri; order Cyprinodontiformes; family Nothobranchiidae; genus Aphyosemion; species Aphyosemion australe. Next base: position 1,470,016 of record SSNS01000055.1, read on the forward strand.
TATAACTCACTGATTGTTCCATACTTAACTTACTGTGTAGAAATATGGGGATCCACATGTAAAACTTATGCACAACCACTGTTTATTTTACAGAAAAGAGCATTGAGAATATTAATAACAGTCGCTATAGAGATCCGTCCAATCCGCTATTCATCAAATATAAATTACTGAAATTTTATGATTTAGTTGATATGAAAATATTACAAACAATGTATAAAGCAAATGCAAATACTTTACCCACCAACATTCAGAAAATGTTTGAAAAAAGAGTCAGTAGTTATATGTTAAAAGGAACTGAAGTATTTAAAAACCCTAGGTTTAGAACCAGAATGAAGGAGATGACTATTTCTGTAAATGGTGTGAGATTATGGAACAACCTTAGCAAGAACATAAAGGAATCAAAGTCACTAAATATATTTAAAAAATGTATTAAATCAAGTGTATTACAGAATTACAATAATCTAAATTAAGATAGTGTCTGATTAGGTTTGTAAATTACAAGAATATAGTAAGATGAATTTGTGTTTTGTTTTGTTGTTTCTTGAGAAAATTATGGAAGTATTATTAAAAGGTTTGGTTAATGGGCGACAGTGGCATAGGAGTTAAGTGGACGCCCCGCAATCGGAAGGTCGCGGGTTCGCGTCCCACTCGGTCTGTCACCGTCGTTGTGTCCTTGGGCAAGACACTTAACCCGAATTGCCTCTGTTGGTGGTGGTCAGAGGGGCCGATGGCGCAACAATGCAGCCTCGCTTCTGTCAGACCGCCCCAGGGCGGCTGTGGCTACTCAGTAGCTTACCATCATCAGCAGTGTGTGAATGTGAGAGTGCACGCAGCGTCTTTGAGTGTCCTAACAAAGCGCTATATAAATTCGATGAATTATTATTATTATTATTATTTTGTAAATAGGGGCAGTTAACATAAGATATTTCTTCTTTCTGTCCCTTTTCATTCAAATTGTTCAGTGTTAATGTTTAGGGTTTTTTTGTTTGATTTATTTTATTTTATTTACATTTTGAATGGAATAAATAAAATAAAGAGAAAATATCCCAACCCGAGGGTGCAGGAAAGCAACCCTTTAGTCCACTCTTTACCTCTCACCCAGAGGAAATCCAGCTCGGTGGAGAGTCCAACCCCTCAAAGAGGTGGGTTCAAGAGGTGCTTGACCATGTAGAGCCCTGAAAGTTATAGTCAGTATTCTAAAGTTAATGGGTAACCAGTGCAAAGACATCAAAATAAGAGTGATGTGAGCTCTGCTTTTTGATCCAGTTAGGAGCCTCGCTGCAAAGTTCTGGACCAACTGATGGTGGTCAAGGGCTTTTTTGTTAAAACATGTGAAAAGAGTGTTAAAGTAGTCTAGACGGGAAAAGATAAAGACATGAAAATCCATTTACAGTTGATGTTTTTACACCAACCTTCACAGTTTAGAGATATTTCTCCAATGATGAAAACAGTTTCAGACTAGTGTTTTTGAGTGGCCTTCAAGAGACATGGATTTATCAAAAACACCCAAGTTTGCCTTGATGGCAGCAGTTAAATGACCAATTTGTTGATTGAGCAGAGGAGCCATGCTCTCAGGGGGAATAATCAGACATTCAGCTTTTCAGAGTTTAATTGAGGGAAGTTATCTTCTAGCCAGCTAGTGATAGCTGAAAGGCACTCGAGTAGTTCCGTTTATAGAACTCCGAATTCTTAAAGGAGCAGTACAGCTGAATGTCATCTGCATATAGGAGATAGAAGACATTATGAAATTAATTAATTGTCTGTCCAAGAGGATGAGTATATAGTAAAAACAGGAGTGGACCCAAAACAGGGCCTTGAGGTACCCCACAAAACAGATCGGTAGAATCTGACAAGATTTGGATTATAGACCCCTTCAATCCTATTGTTTATATCTGGGTAATAGTGCACATGTGCACAATGCTCGGGGGCAAAAGAGCCTCTGCAGCCACTATCGAGAGCTGTATTTCCGCAAACAAAATACAACCTAGGGATTTAGATATTACTTCTTTAGATCATCTAACACATGTGCAGATGATCAATAAAACAAACATTTAAAAACTAACGGTTGTTTAACACAAAGCTTCCAGATCCATTTGAAATAGCTAACCGGCCACCTGGACTTTACATAACTGAAGCAATGAAGGTGTATCTGGATCTCTTCTACATTTTGCGGGTCAATGTTGAAGGATCGGCATGACACTGCTTGTCTTTAGAGATTAACAGATTCTCCGTTTACTCTGACAAGCACCATAAACAGAAACACAAAACAAATCACATTAGAGGTTGCCCGCTCCAATTATACAACACATTTTGTGTAATTATTGAACAAGATGGTTACCGCAGGACACACACAGAACTACACACCACACCAGCATTGTCATTTTCACACATTTATTTTTCAGGTCAGATCTGCTGCAGCTCTTCCTCGTCGCTGCCTCCACTTGGTCGGTATTTCTCCCCCGGCTCCTCATGGCCCGCAGCTGCACAAAATTACATAGACCGCATACAAGTCATTAGATGGCTATAAGTTGTTTGTGTCTGGACGTGTGGGGCAGATACTTTACTCTTTCATCCAGGCCTGAGACTTTGGCTTCCACGATGTGGATGTGTCATTCACTCAAACTCTCTTTGTGGCTGTTAAACATTGTCTTTGGCATATTTTATCAGCTGGAAACTTGTAAATTCTTACGTTACTGTCCCTCTTTTGTCTACTTGTGCAGCCTGCAGTGCTGCATGTTAACCATGCAGGTAGATTTTATTTTGCTGCTATAACAACAGGTGAGGGTCTTCTTCTTGCCCACCAGCCAGAAGCTGGGAGGGAGAGTGGGGGTGTGCATGATGTCATGTGTCAAGGGGTCTAAACAGATTCTGAAACTTCTGTTAAAAAGGTATGATGCAAAGTGTTTGCTAAGCTAATATTGTAACTCTAGTTTGCGTTCTTTTCTAGGCTATGTCTGTCTCTGAGACCTGGTTTGTGATTAGAGACCACGGCACCAACTACTGCAACCTTTACAACTTGATGGAAGGTAAGACATGGTAACCTTCAAACATTAATTGAGGATTCTGCCCAAATCTATGATGGAGGTGATGTTGATATGTGCTAGGATGCTTTAGAGCATAGATATGTGTATACATCCATACATCATAAACTGTGGACATTAGCATTAGAGGTTTGTTGACTCAGGTCACAATACATTGAGGTATATTATTACAGAAGTCAAATAAAACTTTTGTTTACTATTTCTAATAAGTTTCTGGAGCGTATTGTCACTTTTGTGAAACAGTGTCGTGACAAAACAGACTCAGAGTGACACAGAACTTAACAGGTTCTGATGATTCTGATCTGTTAGACAAAAGAATAAAGAGATGAGTTCCTTTAATGTGTTGTGCTCGTTGTTTTTATTAATAAATATTCATTACACGTTTTTTTTTGGTCATCTCTCAAACAGGAAGTGGTCTATCTCAGGTCAGAGGTTATCAAGAGGTCACTAGTGAGTTCCTGTGTACTCAGCGCTCCACGGCTAACTGCTCTGTCGTCTGAAGCTCCACAGACAGAGCAAGAAGAATGGAATAGAAATGATCTTTCCCATCATAAACCAAAACCCTTCAATTACATGTTTTAAGTCTGACCTGTTAGTTTTTCAGATGTGAATATGTAATAGTTTAGTTTAAAAACATTTAGGTTTGAACAGTTGTTAAAGGCATGCAGGAAGAGAAAGTTATAATTGACAAATTTAGCAAAATTTCTAATCAAATCATTCAGCAAATAGCATTAAGTCCTGTTTTACAAAATCAAAACCCCGACAAAAGACGTGGATCAGAAAGGTCTGACATGAGAGGGAGAATCTATATGAGCTGACATAAACATTGACTGATATTCAGATTTAGATGAATGTGTTAGTCACTAATGATGATGATGATGGACAGCCTGATTAATGGCAAAATAAAAAAGCTGCTTTTCCAGCACTCGTGAGAACCGCTTACAGAGCAAAAACACAGGAGAGAATGAACCACTTCAGACATTTGAATCAGTTCAAATGATTATATGACCATATTGATCATAATAACAACAATAATGACAAAGGGTTTATGAAACAATTAAGGGTTAGTGTAAAAATCTTTATTTGTCTTGTGTTGCATGCCTCCGTCGTCCATGGGGGGGCTCAGGTAGACTACTGCTTTAGTTTGAGGTATGGCGTGACAGCGTGTTAAGACAGTGAAATGCACGCCTCACGCTCAATGCAAGAACCAGGGGAAACCCCGGATGTGTACTCACCAAAAAAATACTAATACTTTCCCTGCCAGCTGTGGACATTTTCTCCTTTTAGTCAGATTGTTCAACTTGTTTACCTTAGAGAGTTTGTTCAGTGATTGGTTCACTTTTCATCTAGTCCCACGTGTTCTACTAGCTGATTGGTTCTTTTGTTCGTTCTTCACATTTTTCCCATCTTCTGATTGGATTTTCCTCATTGTCAATTTTTGTTCTCGTTTTTTATTCGTTTACAAAAATGTCAATTTATTTTAATCATATTTTATTCTTTATCCAAGTTTGTTTGATTTTTTTGTTGTTTTTTACATCCACAGAAATATATTCAGCATGAAAAAAATAACAAAAATATTTCGTCAACAAAATTAACACTAGTGCACAGCTGTATGCAATTCCTGGTTTAGAAAGGACACATATCCTAGAAATGTATGCAGGTGATTTTGTGTTATGCCCCGCCTCCTACACACCCACTTTCTGCCATAAATGGTTAATGCCAAGGACGTTATGAATTTTTCTGCGTATACATGAGATTTTTACAGGTAACCATGGCAAACGAGAGGTCTAGAAAACACAGTTTGACTTTGAGGAGTAATTTCAGTTTGTGCTTGTAATCTTTTTATCTGCACCAGACAAATTAAAATCCTATCCTATAAATGTTTGGTCTTTGGACTCATTCTTATGGTAAGTGTGATAAATTTGCTAAATTCTCCAGAAACAAACTTGAATACAGAAGCAGCTTGTTAGGTGAACTCTGAAAAGTGAAATAAATGTTCCTCTCAGCATCCTGAGGATGGGTATGTAAACAAACACAAACTGACATATTGTGTTTGTTTGCACATTCAGGTGGGTCAGTCATGATGTTTGATGATAGGAAAGTGTATTTGCAGGCCAGGCGGTAAGGACAAATGGATGAGATTTCTCAGATAGCAGAAGAGGGCACAATGTCTTCCACAGCACTGGATCCTTCTCCAGTGTCAGGTAAAGGGCTAAGGTTGAAGTAATGCTGCAGAATCCCACAAAGCTGGTCTGGACTGGCCTTGAGGACTCTAGTACTAATACCATCTGGACCTGCAGCCTTGCTCTGAATAAGTCTCCCCTGCCTCTTCATCCGACTGCTGGAGACAGAAAGGTGGGTTCTTGGGTTCTTCATAGTGCAGAAAAATACCCGAGTAAACCACATCTTTAAGGAAACTCAACAAGTGCACCGGTGCCCAGTCTGCTGGGCTGCAGAGTTTCAGTTCATAGCTTTATTAAGAACAGATGTGCTGTTGCACGTCAGACATTCAATGCATCAGTTAGTTTAAATTGAACTTGAAGAGGACTCCAAGTCCATGCTGAGGAGCAGCAGGCTCCTGGCTGATGGCTTTAAGAAATCAGATGTCTTGGACTGCCTCAGGGGCCTGTGCCAGGAAAAGAAATACACAATATCAATCCTGGACTCCATCGCTGTCTCAGAGATTCCTGAACTGTTACTGGGTGACACAACTTAGAACATTTTTCAAGGCTCAGTCCTGATTTGATGGACAGTCAGGGCAGGAATATTGAATCCCTTCATTCACAAAAATAAGATTCAGCTATTCTGAGGTCATCCTTGGTGGGATGAGATCAATGAAGTGAAGTTCCATCAATCACACAACATCCACGTTTTCAGCTTGAACTGGTTCACCAGAAATCAGGAGTCTCTGAAAAACCTGAAGTGTAAAACACACATGCACGCACACACACACACACACACACACACACACACACACACACACACACACACACACACACACACACACACACACACACACACACGCACGCACAGATTATAAACAGTACTTAGTATTAGTTTATCAGTAAAGCTCAGTTCACACAGGACAGCCCCGGTGGCCTAGTGGTATGAGTGTACGCCCCTGGACTGGGAGATCGGGGTTCAAATCCCAGTTGGGTCATACCAAAGACTGAAGACTCAATGCCTCACTGCTTGACACTCAGCATTAAGGGGTTGGATTGGGGGGTTAAACCACCAAATAGTTCCCGAGCGCGGCCACAGCTGCAGCTCACCGCTCCCCACCACAGGGATGGGTCAAATGTGGAGATGTAATTTCACCAGTGTGTGATGAATACTTGGGACTTTAACTTTGACAGTCATGTCAATTTTTGACCAGCCCTGCCCCTTCCCACAATTTTTATTTATTTTTATTTTTTGTTTTTAGTTCATTTTTAATCCCAACAGACACAGATATGGAAATGAGAGGAAAGGAGGAAAGAGAAAGGAAGACAGGTGGGTGGAAAGAGTTCACAAAAAGAAAAACCACAAGAATCCACTTCAAGACCTCAGAATGAGAGAGAGAGAACACAAATATACAACAGAACCAAGATATAACAGCACAAATCAACACATTGATATAACAATGATGATGTTTACTGAAAACCACATGGTAATAATTCAGTCATGGTGTATTTAGTACCAACCACAGCCCTAGACTACCTCACCGGTAGAGGATAAAGAGGGTTTACCATGCTTGTCTGCAGCCAACGAAGAACCTGATGGTTCCACCTCATGGTTTTTCTTGTGGTGTGTGGCTGTTGAGCTTTAAAATAAGAACTTTTTAGTAAAAACACAAAAAATAAAAAAACAACTAAAACAATAACCTATTAATCTAAAAAGGTTTGTAGGCCCTTGCCCTGGGAGCAGGTTTCTCTGAAGGAGAACCAGCAGCAGCCTAGATCTATTTCGTATAGGCTTCGCCCTTTAAGCCGATTCTTGGTTAGCCCCTTACTGAAGAGCTTTAATATACGCCCACCTTATGGGTGGGCCCTGCTCTGGTATAAGAGGGGCACGAGCCCATCATTCGTCTCCCATTTCCTCTTTATGCTACATCCAGCGACATGGTTCAGATTTGCCCTTCCTGCCAAATGGACTACATCATGAGTGGCGACCTCCACGGCAAATGTAAGGTATGTCTTGGGGCTCCTGCCGCTTCTTTGCTGCTCCACCATTCGCTGAGGAGCTCCGCCATGTGAACCTTTTCACGTCTGCCTCCAATGACATCTTCCCGGTGGCCGAGACATTCCCACTGGACATGGCGCTCCAGGTTTTCAGTGCTGGGGAGGAGTCGGGTGACTCCACCCAGACCGAAAATAGGAATGATGATGAGGCTGACATCCCTAACCCTGATAACACGTCCCTCCTGGACAGTCTGGAGGTTGATAATGGGCCACTTCCTGGATAGGGCTCTTCATCGAGCTCCCTGTGCTCCTCATGCTCCTCAACCCTCCATCAGAGCGCTGCTACAGGAGCTGCCTGCCATCATCTCAGCGGCGGCTGACCATAAGATTTTAGCCCTCCCTGAACCAGCTCTGCCACAGTCAGGTGACTTGGCAGGAAGGTTTGGCGCCACACAGGTCCGCTGCCCTGACATCATCTGGCCTCGGTTCCCAGCCACCATTGATTGTTGGGCCAAAACTTCAGTCGAGCTTCTCCACCTACGTCCCCAGGACTAAGGTGAAAGGCTTTTCCAAGTGGGGCTATCCTCCCATTCCTCTCCTGGAACCGGAACTGGCATCGTTGTTTGAGGTGAAAAACCAGCTAGCTGGGCAGCGTGCTCTTCCAATCTCTAATCATGCACCCTGTGATGTGAATCAGCTCAGTTCAACTTTTTCACCTACATGTTCTGCATCAAAGCAGCTCATCTGGATTATGATTCTTCCTTGATGCTGACGCAATTTTGGATTGCGTGCTCCAAGACGACTGGTTCATATCCATAGACCTGTAAGACGCCTACTTCCATGTCTTGATAACTCAGAAACACCGGACGTTCCTGACTGTGCTTCTTGATCAAGGAGTCCAATATCAGTTCAATCAACTCCCATTCGGTTACTCCCTCTCTCGACGCACCTTCTCCAAATGCTAGGAGACGGTGTTTCAGCATTTATGCACGGCAGGCATGAGGGTTCTGTTTTATCTGAACAACCTGCTCCTTCTGGCTCGCTCCAGAGCAGAAACCTGTACTCAAATAACTCTCCTAATGTAAAGGCAACTGCACACTTCTGTAGAAAAAAATCACAGAAAGCTTAACCTAAAGACTTTCTGAAACTATAAAGAACAGAAAACAAGTCCTGCTTCTCCTCTAAGGGAATTATCTCCTTTAAAATCTTTTGTTGTTGTAACAGAAAAGTCAAGCTTGTTTTTAGTGACCTAAGAGATTCTGGAGGAGAGAAAGACAATCCAGCTAAAGCTGAGAGAGCAGGGGAGAGTTTAGAAAACAGACGAGGGATAACAAAGAGAGATAGGGGGAGTGCAGATAAGATCTCAGGTGGGATAATTATCGTATGCCCCAAATTCTGTCTGACACTCTCTTCTAATCCTGACAGGAAGGGAAAAACACACATAAATCCAATTATACTCTAAACCTCCTCTTCTTATCAGAGTTTTGTGTGTGTGTGTGTGTGTGCGTGTGTGTGTGTGTGTGTGTGTGTGTGTGTGTGTGTGTGTGTGTGTGTGTGTGTGTGTGTGTGTGTGTGTGTGTGTGTGTGTTTGAAAGAGAGAGAGAGCTCTGCTGCACTCGTAGTGTGTTGTTTAATTTCAGGCTGTGTTTTTTGCTGAACCCTACCTGGTCAACACATGTTTCTGGTCAAAGATGACTTTTTAAGTATTATTCTTTGTTATTTTAACCCATGTTAAATTCTCTGTGAATTTTTGTTTTATACAACAAAACAGCATCAGAGAAACAGCTGATCACAGAGCAACATGGTAGAAGCTCTAATTTGTCCTCCAGTGGAGTTGTAACTTGAATAGCAGACTTTGTCAGGGCTGTGTGCTCTAGAACATTAGAACATGGATAGACACATCAGTTGTGCACTTGACAAATTTGAGCAGCGCAGACGCCCTGTAACACATCTGAATCTTTAAGCATTAGTCATAATTTAAACTCTTGGTTAACAGTGTCCTTTCAGTGCTAAAGTGAGAAATAAACTGCTGCACCTGCAGAGGTATTCTTCTGTCAATACCAATGTCAAGGCTGCTACAGCAACAGTAAAGACCAGGTTCTTTGTCTTTCACAAAGAGTACAGTACACATTCCATAAGGCTGCTGGACGAACTGCCATGCTCACTGACTGGTTCATGTGCTGAACGTCTCTGGAAATCTGCTCCCACAAGAGCACAAATGATTAGAAATCTGACATATATGTTTACAAATACACCTGTAAAAATAACATGAATTATCATACACTGTGAACTGATTTCCCTGTCATTAATAATAAAACAAAAGACTTAAAAAATAATGCAACATGGGTTTTATTTTGTAATATATCAGATGTACCTTCCTGTCTGGCTCGGTGGCGCCCGTGTACGACTCTCGTCTCTGGCAGTGTGCCCCGGGGCAGCTGTGGCTACATTGTAGCTCACCATCACCAGTGTGTGAGAATGGGTGAATAACTCATTCTGTTGTAAAGCGCCTTGGAGGGTTCTAGGACTCTAGAAGGCGCTGTATCAATTACAGGCAATTTACCATTGGACTTAAGGATTTTTGGTGTTAGCAGAATCCGTACAGAAACCAGACCACATCTGATCAGCACTCGGTGTGAAAGAGTCTTTAGACTGAGGAGAAACATGTTACAGTCTGACCCTGAGAGTGTTTGGCTCTTGAGGACCGGCTTCACTCTTTGGTGATACTTGGTTGTGGCTGATTTCCTTGCTGCCTCAGCATTGCCCTTTGCCTGTGGGATCCCAGGTGACTGTCCTGAACATCTGCAATGTCACTTTCAGGTAATTCAACCCCTTCAGTGGTGATCACCTTGGACATATTTCCACCACATCTTTCCAGTCTGAGGGACCTTCCCATGCCTTTGGTGTATATCCTGGTGAGGTGGATCAGTGAGATGATGTCTCACTCATTCTTGAAGCACAGCCTAATACCATCCATGTAGAGGAAGTGGCTGATGATGTAACCGGTATCAGTAATCACTCTGAGTGATGATCTGGCTGAGGGCTATGCAGAACAGCAGTGGGTGCATCACCTTCGTTTATGCCACATTTAATCACTTTCTTCATTGCACCTTTCTTGTATTTTCATAGCAGATTGATTCATTTTCATGTTGCCTTGATCTTAGCTTCAGACCTCCACCTTCAAGGGCAGCAATGCTCCTTGAAGCTGCTGCTACTGTAGTAAAAACCATCTTACTTGTTTCTGTGAGCATCTGTCGTGTTCCTGCTGTCTCGCCGGCCATTACTTCTGCCATCTTGTGCATCAAGCAGCTTCTAACGCTGAGCCATTTCAGGCCCCTATTAGACTCTCTACAGATATATGAAGAGATAAAAGATAAAGAGATGAGCAACACAATTATTAAAACTCTTTGTGACCCAACAAAAGACGCATTCTCTTTATTCATTAGACAAGACACCAGGGTGTTTGTACTGGAACATTTCAGCAGAGATCGACTGTCTGCTCTAATTAGGATTTTAGCTTCACCCAGATGATTCTAAATCAGCTGAGGAATGGGGTATCTCTCAGGTTCTACTTCAGGCCTCAAAGACTTTCAACTCCTGGTCATCTGGAGAGCAATTTTTGACTTCCCTGCTGAAAAACATCAGCATAGACCAGCATATGTTGTGTATGGGTTTAGCTCCAGCATTCCATCACCAGCATCCCATGCTGGACTAGCATTGCCTACTGGTCCAACATACCAGCACAAAAACACAACATATGCTGGTAAACAGCTATAACTGTCTATGCTGGTTTTTCCAGCAGGGTTAACAATTCCACTTCCTGTCCACATCTGTCTTTTCTATTGTTTTGGTCATTTTCTGTTAAGGACCCAACAGAAAATGAATTACCTAAGTTTGTTTTCATTTTAAGACATTATTGATCAAGGCCAGTTTAAATATAAAAATCTAACTGCTGAAAAGGAAAATAAGCAAACGTCACTCACTTGTCCCAACATCTTTATGCTTGGTCACATTACAGCTGGTCCGGTTGGTTTCATGGAAAGAGACATTTGGACACCAACAGAACAGGAAAGCTCTTTAATATTTCCCTCTCCATATGTTGGTGTGGACTGAAGAGGTGACCTGAAGACACACAGTGTGTGAAGACACACAGTGTGTGTGTGTGTGTGTGTGTGTGTGTGTGTGTGTGTGTGTGTGTGTGTGTGTGTGTGTGTGTGTGTGTGTGTGTGTGTGTGTTGATCAGCCTGCTGCAGCAGCTTTGTAGATGTGATGAAAAGTGACAGCTGCTGCAGACTGTTTAGACCTGATGCCAAATACTCAAATCGCTGCTGATCCAATCTCTGACAACAAACTATTAACACCCAGACAAATTGTTCCAAGTAGCTTAGAGGAGGCTTGTCTGTTTTAATACCTTGGATATCTCTGAGTGTGGTGAGCACATTGGTCACACTTCTTTCCATTCTCTTATCATTCTTCCCTCCTTCACCAGAGCGGAGAGTCTTTTACATCCATCAGCATCACACCATCATACCTGCAGATTTCATCGCCTCTTTCCTCCTAAACAAAAAGGGGATTATTTATTCCTGATTTATTTATTTAATTTGAGATATTCCAGACCAGTTTTGAGATTATGTCAGAATATTGAGGCCACTGAAACTCTAACGAGAACGTGAACCAGAGCTCTGCAGTATTGGCTCTGTTTTTATTACTGTAACTGAGGCTTCTGGTGAGCTTTCACTGGATTCAGGAGTTTTCCTGAACCAGTCTGAGGTGTGGATTTACTCCCACAGCAGCAAGACCTTCTTCAATCCTTCACAATAAAAGTCACAGACATTGTCCCTCAATGCAGGTCCAAAGTGATCCTGCTTTAATTTGGAATGTTTTTCCTGTGGTTTTCTCTTCCTTGTTGCCATGTTCAGTTATTTGTTTTATTAATTGAAATTTGAACTCAGTTCTGCCCCCTTCATCTGCATTTAGGTCAGTCTTTGAATAGTTGATTCTGTGTTGCTTTTTCATTTCCATTTTTTCTTTGGTTCTTAAAAAGGTAAAAACAAAGTTTTTACTGCTCTGTGTATAAATAAGAACCAAAGAAAAACAGGTCAGTCTTAACAGACATTACGTTATTGTAACAGTTATACACCTTAATAATACAATTTTTCAGACTTGTGGCAAAAACCCAAAGTGCTCCACACAGATCTGTGAACATTGAGGACATATGAGAATCCCCAATGAAACATCCACAGTCCACTCAGTCAAATGCACACAAGAAAGAAAAGAAATGACAGGTAAAAAACTGAAAAAGGAGCCGAAATAAAAAGTCAGAAAAAGGGAAAACAAAGAAAGACTGATGAAAGGAGCACTGACAGAGACCAACACGGGACTTATAGGCTTCTCAAAATTAAATGGTTCTCTTAAATGAAAAATCAATTGTGACATTCTCCTGACTGTGTACACAGGATTTAATTAGCACAAACACCTTGGAGAAAAACATCCACAGCGAGCAGAATACAAAGTGAGAGGCAGCGGGGCAAATCAGAGGTTAGCCTAAAGCAGATAGGTAAAAAAAAACATGAAAAGACACCAAACTAACAGAAAATTAATATTAATTCTTATAACGTCACATATTACAGAACGCACTGATTGTCATCAGACAAATTGGTAAAGCAGAATAAACAAATGCTTTTCATAATTACCTCAATAAATAAATATGCTGCTGAAGATTTTCAGTCATCCAGGTCATGGTAATCCAAAGGGGTTCAAATGAAGGCAACTGGACCTCTTTGGTTTCTTGAAGACGTTTCGCTTCTCATTTGAGGAGCTTTGTCAATTCTGGCTGGAATATGAGAGGGTCTAGCTTATAAACTGTTGCTGTCTATTGTTGCTTAACGAGCAGAAACTACCTGTGAATACCCCTCCTCCCTACCTCCTAAGGAGTCGTTAGCATCATTAGCCTCTATTGTGTGGAAGTCGTTTAATTGATTAGATGCAGGAGGGTGTGCATCTAATCAATACATTTAATCATACAAGCAGTAGTCTGATTGGTTCCTGGTCAACGCAAACCTTTTTAATCTGAGAAAATCGGTTTTCGAGGCAGTACTCTTTTATGTTTGTTTAATGATATAAATGTGTGATATAGTATCTTATACATATAAACAGAGGTGTGTAAACAGATGTATTACAAGACTAAAGCAGTAAATATTCAGTCTGAATAAGGGATGGACTGAATTTTACCATTTCTTATATACTGGCATTGACTGATACACCTCTTTATTAGAGCAGATTTAAGTCAAACTCATGTGTGAGCAGCTCTGTGATGATGCTGAATTGGATCTAAATGTATAATTACATTCCTGATAAATATCCGCTTAACACTAGAAAGGCCATGGCAGTCATTCTGACCATACATTTGGTGTTAACTACAGTATAAACTAAAATGCTGCACCACTGTGAACTGAGCACCAGTGCACCTGCAGCATTTCAGGCGTCCTTAAACCAGCTCGCTCCAGCAGGAATGAGCCGACAGGCAGCCTGATATTCAATTGATATGATGAAAAATATGTGTAGTTACCTGCTAAAGCCCCTTTGGGTTAAATTAAATGTTTTCATTTAGAATGTTCTCCTTATCTCAGCGGTCCCTGAGCACCATAATGAAGCCAGTTTGGATGACATCCTCTATGTTTTTCTTTTTTTCACTCACGGTTACAACCCTGATGTCAAAATTTAAAGGATGGTGTAACATAAAGGAGACGTGTGCGAGATGATAAACAAAACAAAGGATTTATTGTCCTCTGGAATAGTTTCTGGAAAAGGGAGCGTTATTAATAGACACAAAGATTCACAATAAATGCAAACAACTACCTCAAAATGCCTCTTGGCAAAATGGACTATACCTACAACTAAACACTAACCTAAAAGAGATCAGAGCAGCGCTCCACCAAAACCAATTAACCTAAAATAAGACGTTATTCTATCACTTTTTTTCTTTCTTTCTACACAAACAGGAGTTGTTTTTTTACCTTCTTATTTCGCTGACGTTTCGATCGCAGCTGCGATCATCCTCAGAGCTAACATCGCCATCTTGGCGACGTCACTTCCTTCTCCGTTTATCTGCGGGCAGCAGAGGGCGGTGTCGCCCTCTGCTGCCCGCGCCACACAAGAGCAGCAAAACAGGAAGCAGAAGGTACAATAAAAAAATCAGCCGTAACAGATCACTGCACAAGAGAAAATCATATAATGGACTGGGACAAAACAAGGATCATAAACACAGAACAACAAAAATACAAAAGATGGATCAAGGAAGCGATTGAAATAAGGAGACGTGGACACGCAACCATGAACAGAGATGAAGGGGTTTATACACTGGATCACGCATGGGACAGTGTCATCGGCAAGGAGGGCGTGGGCAGCAGAGGGCGACACCGTCCTCTGCTGCCCGCAGATAAACGGAGAAGGAAGTGACGTCGCCAAGATGGCGATGTTAGCTCTGAGGATGATCGCAGCTGCGATCGAAACGTCAGCGAAATAAGAAGGTAAAAAAAACAACTCCTGTTTGTGTAAAAAGAAAGAAAAAAAGTGATAGTATTTAGAAAAAACACAGAATGAACACTCAAAAGATGTTTAAAGAAAAAGACGTTATTCTGTACAGCAGTGCCATTCTTCTTCAAAACCAACCAAAGAAACTTGCACAAATGGAAAACTATATTAAAACTGAATTAATAAGCAAAGCTATTAAACACACAGTAAGCTCTAAGCTATTTAATTGAACAAAACGAAGCTCAAGGCCATTTATTCAACTAAACCAAAGCTCAAGGCTATTTAAACTAAGAAACAAATTAACAAGTAGTCGACAAAAGCGTAAAGTCTGTCAAACTATCAAGTCTCTAAGAATTAACATGGTCACTGTTTTATTGTGCCACAAAGAGATCTGGTGACCACAGCACAGATCTGAGCCCCATGAGCAACTAGCAGCCTTGGCTTTTTAAAGGAGCACCACTCCCTAGCTGTCATCAGGGAAATGCAGAGTAGCTGTGCCGGCTGCATCAAGGCGGGAGAAGGGTAGTAGCTCGTTCTCTGAGTGCTGCTGTCCATGGTGCTGCACAGTAAGGGCATAGTTCAGCAGACACAGGAACTGTCCACAGTGCTGAACGCCCACCTCTGGGATGGACAAGCGGCGGCCACAACACTGAATAAAATTACCTATGCAATTTTTTATAGGCCAGAATTATTAAAACCAGCAAATAAATCAAAATTTTGATTTTTTTTTTTTGCCAGTTTTAATAATTCTAGCCAAGCACCTTTTGCTAAACCACTGGTCAGATTTTTTGCTCAAAACAAAAACATTTTGATAATATTTAAGATTATTTACCTTATTAATGATAATTTTCTTTAGAAGGAATTTTTTAAAACAAAAAAATAAGATAAAATATATAAAAATTAGACTTTTTTACTTTCTTAGAAATCAGTTTTTGCAGTGAGAGCTACGAGGCAACTTTTAAATATATTCATAATATTAACAAGTTTCTTATCAATGTACTTCCTAAACAAGTGTTGCTGTCTGGCAGGTAAATTAAGGGAATGACATAAATACAGAAAGAAAGAAATACATAAATAATAATAAAAAAACATAAAGGACAACTGTGTTCTCCTCTTTACTTATGATTTTAATGCTTTGCAGAACTATCGGATTGGGTATCAGCAGATTCTCAAAATCAAATGGCTCGGATCGGATCAAAAAATGTGACCAGAACATTCCTAAATCCCCTGGTGTATGCAGGTGGGTCTTTATAAGATGCCATGAACTATGGTGTAACTCAGGGGTAGGGAACCCAGGCCCTGGAGAGCCGCTATCCAGCATGTTTTAGAGGTTTCCCTGCTTAAACACACCTGATTTTAATCAGCAGGTGATTAACAGGCTCCTGCAGAGCCTGATGAGCTGCTGAACAGGTGAATTAACTGTGTTGAAGCAGGGAAACGGCGGCTCTCCAGGACCAGGATTCCCTACCCCTGGTGTATGCAGGTGGGTCTTTGTAAGATGCATGAACTCTGGTGTAACTGCACCCTGATCTTGTGAAATGGCTCTAAAATGGAACATGCATAGAAAGTTTTGACACACATGAAAGCAAAGCATGCAATCCATTTAGTTTTTGATTTTTCTCCCGCTGATGCATGCCTCAGAGAGTCACTTTTTACCGTGATCATGAGTAACTTTTGTCACTGGCGTTATGCTGGGACAGACAGAAGCACTGCTGTCTTCAGACCAGCCTCAGCTTTCAGAGATCACTTTTAATTGACAGTTTTCTGTCTGCCTGACATGATTTATCTGCTCCTTCTGTGTCTATATGTGAATGCATTTCACTCCAGCCAGTCCGTCTAATTTGAGGACTGCTTTGCAGGCGGTGTGCATTACTGTGCACGTCAATACTGTTTATTCAACAGAAACATGTATTCTGCTTGGGTATGTCAGTGTTATTGCTGAACAACAAATAAAACAGAGCCTCCTACTTCACACAAACCTTCTCCTCCCATTTTTCCTGTTCTTTTTTTATATTTCTACCTAATTCTTCACTTTCCTCTCAGTCTGTCTTTAGTTCTGATGCTACAAAATCCTTCCCAACCCAATTAGAGGGTCTGTAAGGTCCCAAGGGGCCCCTGTGGCGACGGCACAGGATGGAAAATGGCAAAGGGTCTGAAGAGACAATCACAGTCTCCTCTATTCAACAAAATCATAGAACAACAATAGGAGGTCATAAATCTGCCACAGAACTGTGGACAGACAGCAACTTGTTGGAAGTGCAGACGCTGACTGGTTTAAGGGAGAAGCAACACGAAACAAGTCACAGAAATGGTTTTATGTCTAACAAGAGAGGAATAAACACTTTAATTTAAAAACTCTACCTTACATCTCAGGTGTGCAGACATGTTTCCTCGGTAGGTCATTTTTTATTGAAAAAATGTTTTAATCAAATTCTATTCAAGCAATATTTGGATTTTCCTTGTGCCGTTTTTACTTTCTCATGGAGTTTTTTCATGTTTTTCTCTTTATTGGTGTAGGCAAAACTCTCAGGGTGGTAAAAGGACCCAAGGGCAAACCATGGAGGCAAAGAACAGAAAACACTTAAATGAAAATATAGAACTGACATCGCTAGAAGAAAGAAAACAAATGATGGAAACTAGAGGAGAACTGGAAACACACGGGTAGGCTGAAGGGTCTGAACTGTGCACACAAGGAGGCTTTAACTGGTGGTAGTTGATCACAGATAATAATGAACAGCTGAGTCATGAGCCAATAAACAAGAAAACGAGGCTGTGACACAAGAAGCCAACAGTAAACATACAACAAAACCCTAAAGCTGTGACTCTCTGTAACAGTTGTGTACTTGACAAGTGTGTTCTTGGCTAGTACGCCAGAAGGTCCGTTCTACCAAGTATGGGAGGACGAGGACGGGATTGGAACAAGCGTACTCCTTTGCGTTACTTCAACGAGCGCTGCTTGTTGCTACGATTAAAAAAACGACCTAATATAAAAATAAAAGTCCAGTTATTTCCTTAAACAACAAAATAACAACAAAAACGTATTATTTGTATTATATTTGGGCCACGTTTGATCAAAACTGAAAAAATATCAGCATTTCCTGCTGTTCAATGAAGAAAAAATTTCTTTTTCATCAAAACAAAGCAACGATGCTTTTATTTTGATAGTGGGTTAGCTAATTAGCATTTTGAGGGATCGTGAAGAGTCTGAAAGAAAAAAAATATACACACAGCAAATTTTACAGCTTACACACAATTATTTACAATAACCGACAACTTTATATTGATTTATTTGTATTTCTGATATAAAACAGGAGCTTTCTCCTCTGCCGTTCGGAGTATAACGATTAGCGGCGCAATGCATTATGGGAAACTTTGCTGTCCCAAGGACTCCAGGATCTGGAAAATATCTAAGATATCCAGTTTTGTAGGAAATTATCACCGGTTTATAAAGAGAGACGTAACAGAAGATAGTGATGGATGGCAGAGCCCGGTTGAGCATATTGCTCCTTTAATAAAAGATGGCCTCCAATCCTCATTCAGCTGAAGCTGGAGTTCTTTCCTCTCAGACTCCTTCTGTGTTTCATTTTTAAAGGCAAAAACCGGTTTAGTTGTCAGAAAGAGTGATGCCTCTCGTCACACTGCAGCTCGATATCCACAGCTCTATTCTCTCCATCCCTGTTGATATGGGCTCTTTTCTTTTTTAAAGTCTTCTACCAAAGGCCCTGAGCAAACAAGAAAAATGAAGGAAACTTCAGCCCAGTGACACGGACCCAAATGGATGTTCTTCATTTTATAAGGCCAGAAAAAAACAGACACTGAGACACGCTGTTAGGAGGATGCTCAGTTAGTTTAGATGTTTTATGTAAGATCTTTGTCCTGATTTGGTCTAAACACAACCTGATTCAGCTTCACTCTTCATTACACGTCTTGTTAAATTTAAAAAAGCTGCTGAGATAACAGTTGGCTTATTCTCATGTTCCTGTGTGGAAGACGACATACGCTCAAATCCAGAAAACAGATTCAAGTACAATTCCTTCGTACATCCTGATCAATAAGGAATGGAGCAAAATGAGCGAATACCAGACTCCTCCCCTTGACAAACCTTCTTTAAAAATGCAAACGAAGGGTAAAATGCATGCAGGTGTGATTTTCCTCTCTGTACAGTTGGAGACACTTCTAGAGAGACATGTTAACATGGCGTCCTAAAGCTTAGCGTGTGCTGTTTGAGCAGAGCAGCAAAGTTGAGGACGACTTTATTTATACTAGAGACCAAAGCAAATGTGTTGGGAAAAAAACAAGTGATAGGCAGATAGATAAATGAGAGTGATGACTGATAAGTGAAATGAGTTCTGGATTAGGCACAGAAGGCCACATGACCGCTACCGCCTGACAGCTACTCCCCAACATCAAGATGAGACAACTTGGGTCAGTAATCTGGTCAGAATGCCTCAAACCAGGACATGATAGAGGGATTATATCAGGGGTATTCAATTCCAGTCCTGGAGGGCCGATATCCAGCACGTTTTAGTTTCAACACACCTGGTTTCAATCAGCAGGTAATTAACAGGCTAATGAGCTGCTACACAGGTGATTCAACCACTGAATCAAGTGTGCTGGAGCAGAGAAACCACTAAAACGTGCTGGATACCGGCCTTCCAGGCCTGGAATTGAATACCCTTGGATTATATCCCTAAGCTACCTGGCAATGCCTTGAAGTCCCACTGGAGGAGCTGATGGATGTGGCTGGGGAGAAGACATTTTGGGTTTCATGCTAGGACTGCTGACCCTACGACCCTGACTCAGATAAGTAGAAGATGAGGACATGAGAATTGTTTTTAAATGGGATTATTTTTGGTTCTTCCATAAAGGATTGTAAACTGGTACTTATAATGTTGCTGTTAAAAGTCATTATAGATTAATTAGGTTTAGTCCTGGTGTGTTTAAACTATTTTTCTTACTTATTTTCTGTCTACTTTGAGTTCAGTCATAACCTTGTTATGTCTGGCTTGTTGTCTGGTTTTGGATCCATTGTTCTCCTCAGCTCCCCTGATTGCTCCTGTTTCCTTTCTCCTCCTGCCCGGGTGTTAGAGTCATTTGGAAGTTGGTACCTGCCAGTCTAGTTGATTCTGTAATTAAACTTCATTAGATAGTAACTTTCTATGGCTGGGGCGTAGGGCTGGGCAATATGAAACAAAAATAACTATGTCAATATCTCTTAGTTAAATTCTGATATTCTTATATATATACATATATATATATATATATTACGGCATGCCATAGTATGTATATATATATATATATTTATATATATATATATACATATAAATATATATATATATATATATATATATATATATATATATATATATATATATATATATATATATATATATATATATATATATATATATTTTTTTTTTTTTTTTAATTCCCATCTCACCCTCCGCGGGTGGTCTTATCCTTCCAAGCTCGGGTCCTCTAGAGGCCTGGTAGCTTGAGGGTTCTTCAGTATCTTAGCTGTTCCTAGAACTGCACTTTTCTGGACTGAGGTGTCTGATGTTCTTCCTGGGATCTGCTTTAGCCACTCCTCCAGTTTGGGGGTCACTTCCCCGAGTGCCCCGATGACCACGGGCACCACCGATGTCTTCACTCTCCAGGCTTTCTCAAGTTCTTCTTTGAGGCCCTGGTACTTCTCTAGTTTCTCCTGTTCCTTTATCCTGATGTTGCATCACTTGGTATTGCTACATCAACCATAACGGCTGTCCTCTGTTGTTTGTCCATCACCACAATGTCCGGCTGGTTCTCCATCACCATTTTTTCAGTCTGGATCTGAAAGTCCCACAGGATCTTGGCTCGCTCGTTCTCTACCACCTTAGGGTTTTTTTCCTACTTTGACCTTGGGGCTTCCAGTCCATACTCTGCACAGATGTTCCTGTACACTATGCCAGCCACTTGGTTGTGGCGTTCCATGTACATGTATGCTTTCCCTGCCAGCATCTTACAGCCTGCAGTTATGTGGTGGATTGTCTCAGGGACCTCTTTGCATAGCCCTCACCTTGGGTCTGGTGTGGTAGGCCTCTGTTGCTCTGGTGTTCAGGGCCTGTTCCTGTGCAGCCATGATGAGTGCCTTTGTGCTGTCCTTCAGACCAGCTCTTTCTAGCCATTGGTAGGATTTCTTGATATCAGCCACTTCAGTTATCTGTCGGTGGTACATCCCATGTAGGGGTTTGTCCTCCCATGATGGTATTTCCAGCACCTCCTCTGTTCACCATTGTCTGAGACATTCACTGACCACGTCATCTGTTGGGGCTTTGTCCTTGATGTAATTATGGATCTTTGATATTTCATCCTGGACAGTGGCTCTCACACTCACTAGTTCTCGGCCTCCTTCCATACGGCTAACAGTCTCAGGGTGCTGGACTTTGGATGGAACCCTCCATGCATGGTTAGGAGCTTCTGTCTTAACATCTGTGGTCTGTATTTCTTCCTTTGGCCAGCTTATTATTCCTGCAGGATATCTGATTACTAGCAGGGCGTAGCTATTTACCCAGATCTTGTTCTTGCCATTGAGCTGACTTCTTAGGACTTGCCTTACTCGTTGTAGGTATTTAGCTGAGGCTCTTTTCCTTGTGGCTTCATCGAGGTTGCCATTTGTACCTTGTGGGATTCCAAGGTGCTTGTAGCTTTCTTCAATGTCTGCTATTGTTCCTTCTGGGAGTGAGAGCCTTTCTGTGTGGACTACCTTCCCTTTCTTTGTCACCATCCGACCACACTTCTCAAGTCTGAATGACATTCCAATATCAGTGCTGTAGATCCTGGTGGTGTGGATCAGTGAGTCGATGTCTCGCTCGCTCTTGGCGTACAACTTTATGTCATCCATGTAGAGGAGGTGGCTGACTGTGGTTCCATTCTTGAGTCAGTATCCATCTGATTATTTGGCTGAGCGGGTTCAGACCTATGCAGAACAGCAGTGGGGACAGGGCTTCTCCTTGGTATATGCCACATTTGATGGAGACTTGTGCAATTGGCTTGCAGTTGGCCTCAAGGTTGGTTTTCCACAACTCCATTGAGTTTGCAACGAAGGCTCTCAGACTCCTGTTGATGCAGCTCCAAGCATTCAGTGATCCATGAGGGCGGCATTGAGCCATAGGCTTTCCTTTAATCAATCCAGGCTGTGCACAGGTTGCTGTGTCAGGCTTTGCAGCCTTGGGTGACTGTTCGGTCTATCAGCAGCTGGTGTTTGGCTCCTCTGGTATCTCTGCCGATGCCCTTCTGTGCTGTGCTCATGTATCGATCCATGTGCCCACTTATCTTAGTCGCTATGATGCCTGAAATGAGCTCCCATGTTGTGGAGAGACAGGTTATTGGCCAATAGTTGGATGGGACTGTACCCTTTGAGGCGTCCTTCAGGATCAGGTTAGCCATTCAGGGTGAGTCCCATCCTTACCACGAACTTCTCCATGCTCTTTTGACCCGCCCACATGCTCAGAGATGCGCTCCTGACATGACTGATATCTTCATGCCAATTTTTTGCGCCGATTTTGGAGACTGCCCATGTGCTCAATTACATCCGCATTCCTAAAGGCAGTGTGGAACAAATACGGCCAGGCTGGGGCGGACGGCGCAGTGTGGAGTGGAGCTGATGTGTGTAAGTGGCATTTCAGAATGTGGTCCATGTCGGAAAACACACTGTTCATCAGGGGAACTGGATTAGCTTTCAAACTACATTATAAAGCTTATGGATTCAATAGTTTGGATTTCCTTATAATGTTGGATGATGGTACTAATGTCTGGTGTGGCTTCCACATCAGTAGCACCTCCACAAATATACTCAAAAAGAAAAATGTGGGTGAATTTGATATTTATGTTACCCTCTGAAGATCTAAAGTGTTCACAGGCATTTCTTGGCCTGAATGAATGTCCACATAGATTTAGTTTTCTAAAAAATCTTTCACTATTTCTGAATAGTGAGAGATAACAGAGGACCTCAGATCCCTCTGATATGATGTCACCACATCTTCATATGTAAAGCCTTCTGCTCAGAAGTAAAGGTGGACGTTCTATCGCATAAAAGATGATGATTTGGAGTAGATTCAGAAGCCTGCTGCACCACTTCCCAATGTTACACACACACTTCGCTGCAGAGTGTGTGTAGAACCATTATTGGATCTTTCTAAGGTGAGAGCACTGGGATAGCTGGAGGTCTGGGAGGCTCTGAGCCTGATAGCATTGTCACAGTCAAAAAAGGACCGGGGAAGAAAGTAAGAGGAGATAAATGTGAAAGAAGCTTTATGTGGACTCTGAATGCACACAACTAAAGGTCTGCAACCTTTAGATTCTCCGTTTGATTGTTAGCCATCTGGAGTTATTAACCAGAGCTTTACAGCAGCATCAGAATGACAGCATGTAAAGTCACTAAACTCTGAATGGAGTCAAACAGCTGAAATAACATCGTTCTTGTGCTGATTTAATATCTGACAGCAGCTGATCACAGAGGCCACTCTGACCTCTTTACAATGACGTGATCATAGTTTAACCTTCTATTTCCTGTCTGTTCATTTTATAAAGTTCACGTTTTACTTTGAGCTAACTGACTTTTTCCTAGGCTGCCTAAAAGCTAATAGAGAAAACCAACTTTCACGTGGGTGCAGCTGTCTGTAATGAATCCAGAAGATCTATCAGATATGCAAAGTCTCTCTGTACCAGAGCCTGCAGCTTTGTGGGGTTTATCTTCTGGAGGATCACCCTCCTGGGGTCACACGGAGGGGGCTTTGTCTGGTGGTGTAGTCAGGGGCACTGGGCTCCTGCAAGTGCACATGCAAGCTGCTCGCTCTGTCTGGAACCACATTATAAAGACATGGATCTCAAACTCATTTTGACTCCAAATGTAAGGCCTGTTTTGGTGCATTTTCTGTTTTTAAGGAGGTTTTTCATGTAGCCCTCATCCCTTCGACAGGTGGGCTTCAGCAGACAGAAGAATTATCTCTTCTTTTTAGATCTTTCCTGTTTTTTGAAGACAAATTTTTTTTCTGTTGGCTCTCTTGACCTCCATATATTTGTAAAATCAGAATCACGTGACAAAACTCAGACCAGCTCACACAAACCAAAACAAGTCTGTTATCTGGGTCCAGAAGAAGATCATGATGCTTCTGAGGAGAGCTTGTTTCTGTGGAACACACTCAGAGCTAACGCTTTACTTCTCGTTACTGAAACACGTTATCCACATGTTTATAAACCCGGTGACCTGCTCTTCTTGTTCCTGTGAACGATGTCTTCTATGAACCTGAAACACGGGAGGGATTGAGATGATCCACAGCACAGCTACACTAGGTGGAGGACAGGAATGATTGTGATTTATTGGTCTTATTTTTCTTTTCTACCTTTATCCACTTTCAGAAGCCCCCCACCCTCCACCCCCATTGGGCCACACAGCCCAGAATAAACTTTACCAGCTTAATGTGGGCCTGATGTTCTCCTCAGACTGAATTACAGCCTGGACCCAGCAGTCACAATAACATCTAATCTGATTAGGGAGACCTCTGTCATTCAGAAACCTTTTGAACCATTTTCTCCTAGAAGCACTATTCCTCTGGCTCTCTCTCTCTCTTACACACACACACAAGCACGCACACACACATACACACACACCTTAGGTTATACAGACTGTCAGATCTGTCTTCCCTGCAGCACACACACACACACACACACACACACACTCACATACACATCAGGAGGACAGTGTGTGCAGCTCCAGGGACCACTGAGGACAGAATCTCATTCGGTCCAGCAGTCAGAGTCAACGCTTGCTTCAAAGCTGGGGAGACAATCATTTCTCGCTCCTGCAGCTGAAATTGTATCTAAGATAACTAGAAACATTATTAAAGTTATAATATTTACGACGTAAAGAGCCATCCTGTAGATGTCTCTTAAAGCTAAACCCTGAACTGGTTTTACAACAAACAAACCACAGAATTTAACTTCATGTTCAATACAGATGTGGTTCTGGTTCTGAGCAGGTTATACAGTCTCCTGAGGTGAGAAAAACAAACCACACAGCATCTAATATTTTACTAAAGATGAAGAGACCAACCTTTCTGCTTGAGCTGATGAACCATTGCTCTGTGGGCGTGTGCAGGCTGGAGGATTGGTGTTTGGATTACCATCCTCAGAGAGTCCCTGAGAGCTCCAACAAGACCAGATATCATGGACCTGGGTCTCACCTCCCCCTCCACTCATGGGTTAATTATAATTTAATGATCATTATTATAATTATTAGCATTGGTAATGTTATTTACAACATCTGTAAAAGTTTTCTGATTCAGAGAAACAAAAAAAACAATAATAACAGCAAACAGCTGGATGTGTCCTGAAGACACTGAGGCAGACTAATAGTGTCTTTGTTTCAGAATGTGTCCTCCATTTAAATCTACAGCAGCAGGACCATAATAACAACTAGATGCTGTTCTGAGACCAGAACAGAACCTGAACCCTAATGGGCTGAAGGAAGCGAGCATCACCCTCCACCTGTCCTCCACCTGTCTCCACCCTGTTTAAAAAGGCTTGGGTCATTTTGGGGGATTGCGCTCATTACTTTTCCCCAGCAGCAAAGATTAATATCTGAATGTAATTATTGGGTTTTCTCCCGTTAATGACCACGATAAAGAAATGTGTGTGTAGAAGCAGAGATGGGGGAAAGGGGGGTGTTGATTAGAGCTGGACCTGGATGAGATGTGATTACTGGTTCAGCTTCACTCTGATTAAATCTATAAAACAAAGACGATCGAGCGAGATCAGCCATTAACAACTTGGACATGTTTTCATCTCACTGACATTAGAAGGATGTTGAAGGTTCTCTACATCATGCATTAGAGTAACACACACACACATACAGAGAGAGAGAGAGAGAGAGAGAGAGAGAGAGAGAGAGCAGAGCTGTTTCATTTCTACACCTCATTTCTCCAGGAGACAGGTAGGCTTCCTGAACCTGAGTTAGCTATTTATACTGCATTTCCACGACTCAGCGCAGCTAAACTCGACTTGACTCGACTCAAATAGTTCTTTGACATTCATCATGGTAAAAGAGGTTTTCCCATAAACGACGTATGTCACTTGCAAAGGGTCGTTTACATTCTGCTTTTCTGATGGACTGGGTACATGTGTATATGTGTACCTCACAGAACAGCCAGTCACAAATGTTCTCAGATGTCTTTGCTTTGTGCCAAAAAAGACGTCCTAGATAGATCAGTTCAGAAAACTCAGTGTTGATCCAGGGATTGTTGTGGGGTTAGACCTTTAAAAGAAGCATGTTTGTAAAAAAAAAATAAATAAATGAAAGAGTTCCTAAAATGTGACCAAGCAGCCTCAGCAGTATGAATGAAGCTGATTCTAGATCATTCTCGTGTAAAAAGGTCTGCTCATTAAAGTGTTTTGTGACGCTGGGGCTTGTTTGGAAACTTGTACCATTACGGGCAAATGCTTGGAACCAGGATCTCATTCGATTGATCCTGATCCATATAGGTGAGAGGTAAGACCCACATTTTAGCTTAGCTCCTTCTTCACCAGGACAGATATTAATAACAGATTCATTACCGCAAATGAAGCCCTGATTCATTGGTCCATCTTTCTTCCATCCTACCATCACTCAGGAACAACACCCACGGTTTTAGAAGTTATCTTACCAAGACTTACCCCTGATCTAGAGGGAGAATTCATAGAGAAAAGTGTTAATATACCTGCTCTTGTTCACATTTACAAGATGTATTGATGTGATGTAATGTTTGCATCAGTATTCTGTTCTCTGAAGAGAAGGCAAGTAGACTTTCATATTTATCACAATATGTTCTGATATTTATTGTGATGACAATATTTGACCATAGAAACGTTACAATTCAACACCATCTTTTAGGTTATAAATATCAACGTGTACAGTCAGCACCCCCACAAACACAAAAATAGTGGGTTAATTCACTGCAGTTACAGGTGTGCTGCTAAACTAAACACAACATAAACAGATTCAGAATTTACTTTTGCTCTGACAACACAGAGTTTAACCAGTGATCCTAAACACTCCAACAGTCTCTAGATCTACCAATTAAAATAAATAAAATACCAAACAACTAAAAAAAAATAAATAAACAAGTACTTGATCTGGATATCAGTCAGCAGGAAGAGATAATTGTTATCAGATGACTAATTATTATCAGAGGGACATTTAACCTACAGATCATAAACAATACGACATCCTTGTGTTCAAACATGGATTTACTCATTTTAGAAACAGAGGTGAAGCAGATACCAGAGGCCTTCCACATCCTCACCATGTCATTTGTTATTGAAGACACGCTTATATGAGGTAATAACAATTTTAGATTAAAATCATATCTACAGGTTAACATGTGTGCATACTAGTGAATAGTTGTGCATAACTGTAGGTGTGTAAAGTATTGAATGAGTTAAATCACATTAACAAATTTAAAATTTCCTGTGACTTACAGGATGTATCAGACGCTAACTTCAGCCTTGTTTAATACCAAACCTCTGGATTTCTCTAGCTACAGTGGGACACAGACACTATTTTATTTCATCAGATGTTTCATTAATCATTAAAAGAACAAAGATTAAGGACATAACAGAGAAGCAGGAACACATCTCCAGTCAATTCTTCTGTATAGCTGTGATTAACTCAACGACTATCCCTGAAAGGTTTAAATGATCTGTTCTTAGGGCTGGGACGATAATCAATAAGTCAATTAATCGTACGATAGATGAAAATGAACTCAATAATTTTTCCAGCCTCAATATATCGCCATGTGCCTGCATGTATATGTTTTCCTTGTCTCTCGCCTCCAAAGATGCTGGATGACAAGAGGGTTCAAGTGCAGTTTTGGTTGTTGACACTGGATAGGCCATTGTATTGGTTTGAAGAGACAGGGTTTATTTTATGTGATTTTGGTGCAATATTTTCTAACAGAGTGAGAGTCCTTTATTATTTTATTTTTATTTATTTATTTAAAAGTTCTGGTTCTTGACATTCTAATGTTAAAAGTTTAATTGTTGCATTTTAAAGGATGTATTTGCATTATTATGATATATTAACATTACATAAGTGGTTATTTGGGTCTCGATAATATCGACAATAATATCGTTTATCGTCAATAATTTCTTGGACAATATATCGTCCAGCAAAATTTGTTATCGTCCCAGGCCTATCTGTTCTGAACACTGATTTTCTGGATATGAACCGATTTCCCCCTGGTTCTATGAAGTTAAAACAACACATGGATGAGCGGTAGCGACATTGATGTCTCTGTGCTCCATTAATAAGCCTTTGACCATAAGCCTAAGTTTGGAGGAGCCATCAGCTGGCACACTACTGCCAACCACTGAACATTCTACTATGACTAGTTCATCTGTGTGTCGTGACAGACGGCTGCTCATACTGAGCCTGGTTCTCTTGGAGGTTTCTTCCTGCTAAAGTGGAGTTTTCCTTCCCACTGTCGCTACATGCTTGCTATGGGGATTGCTGTAAAGCACTTATAGTGAACTGAACTCAATGCAATGATAAGTAGGTTCAATTGGAATGATTGCTTTGTAAAGTGCCTGGAGATGACTCTTGTTGTGATTTGGCGCTATATAAATAAACAGAATTGAATTGACCATGTTACTACGATCACAGTTGTAAATCTGTCTTCTCAAAGGCATAATATTAATAGAACATCACATCTGGCTCTATGAGTTGCAACTTTTTAATTTGTTTTCTCACAGCATTAAAACAATAAACACTTCATGTTGTTTATATGATTTAACTTTGTTTACATTTTGTACAACTGCTGACTAATATGCACTGATTTAACCTGTGACTTTATTCTGATATTCTGACAGTTTACCCAATATTCATGTGGTTTAGAACTACCTGTAAGTCTGTCCTGTCTGTTTTATTAAACGTGTTTCAAGAACTATTATATGTCCATCCATTTGACATTTACAGCAGTGGAAGATTTCAGTTTGATAGTAAGAACTATCGAAGATACTTTAAAGATCATTGATTACATAATATATAATAAATGTTTATAATGTTTGAATGAATGTGGTAACATTTATTATTAAGACTAAATATATGCTGCAGATATGCATGATATAACTCTTCTGAGTCAAAAGCGAAACAAAGCAGTGTTCTAGAGACCTAGTGGGGCTTTTCCTCTATCAGCAATCTACATTTACATTTATTTCTGTCAGGACAATAACGTTATATTTTCCAACCCTGGCAACACTGAGACAAATCAGCCAGCTGTTAGGATACCAGAATGGTGCTGTAAAGAAAGAAAATCCAAGAAAATGTAACCATTTCATACCTGAGGCTTTTGAAACTTTCAACCAATGTCTCACAGCTCTGGCTATCCACTTGAAGAGACTCATGAGAGAAGCTGAGACCAAGAGAATCAACAGGGTGTTTTTCACCATCCTCCTACTCTAAGTGGCAGGGGAATAATGTCAACATAGGTCCACCAAAAACTGAGACTGAACAACAGTGGATAAGGATGTAGCAGATGGGGCCATTACACAAGACCAGTGCCCTGTGGCTAGAAAGTCCAAAATATGATCTTTCAGAGCAACAACCACTATATGTCACAGTGGTAGATCCAAGAAAGAGTCTCAAATGGGATATGTTGGACTACACCATGTCCTGACATAATCCCCACCTACTGGCTACTGAAACTGACAGCTCTCCACAGAGCATAGCAGCACAGATTAACCAGCACTAATAGACAGTTCTACCCAGAGTGGATGACTTGGACAGTCCTGATCTTGAAAGACCATCAGAAAACGCCAATGCCATCTAACTACCAACCATTCACATGCCTCTGTACAACATGGAAGCTCCTGTCAGCCATCATGGCTGCAAAGATGAATAGGCACATAGATCAACACGAGCAGGACCAGAATGGAGTTCCAGTCTGCTGGTTGACAGAACCATAACCCTAATGCTAAGACCAGACACACTAACCTCTGCCCTGCCTGGATTGTCAAAAATAAAGCATGTATGTACATGTATGTAAGCATGTATGTACAACAAGTAATGTACAACGTCAACAGAACATTAAGAGCCTTCATCAAGAACTCAACAGGAATATGAAAGACACCCCAGGTGGCCAATTCAAAGCCAACAGCACAGGTCAGCATCAAGTGTGGCGTATACCAAGGTGATGATCTGTCCACCTTACAGCAAAGACGTGATAATGTTACTCAGACTGGGAAAATGTGGTTGAATGATATCAAAGAAAGGCAATGTGATCACAGCTGAAGGTTGAACTAACAGAAGGTGACATTGCAGATGTTCAGGACAGTTACAAGTACTTTGGGATCCTGCAGGAAAATGGCTCCCAACTCCAGCAACCTGAGACCGGACACTAAGAGAAAGGAGGGAGGCAGAGGATAAGTGAGTGTATGAACCCCAATACAGGATGAAACGACTAAGATCCTGGAGTACATACTGTAAGTGATGAACTGCTAAGTGGATGATTTAGGCAGCCAAAACCCAGTAAGGAAGAGAAGAAGCAGTGGGAACAATCCTGAAGGGATAAAGCCATGGAAGGCATATACCTCAGGCAGATTCAGGAAACAGATGATATCCATAAATCTTACTAGTGGCTAGAAAATAATGGACTGAAGGACAGAACAGAGGCACTGATCATGGGAGTGCAAGGACAGGCCCTCTGCACAGGTTCTAGAACACACCAGACCTGACCCAAGAAGGCGTCTACCACACCGGACAGAAGTCAATTTAGGGTCTACCAGTCCAGACAGGACCCAAGGTGCAGACTGTGCAAAGAGGCTCCTAAGACAGTTCAGTACAAGGCTGGCTAGCAGGATGTAAGATCCATGTTGACAAAGCGTACATGGAACATCATGACCAAATGGCTGAAAATGTGTACAAGAACTCCAGTATGGACTGGAGGTTCACCAGTCAAAACTGGAGGATTCAGCAGTGGTGGTGAAGAATGACAGAGGATAGATACAGTGAGACTTCCATATCCCTCTACTGCTACAGACATTTTTACGAATTGGTGTTTTTATTTTTTGCTCTTTCTTTATTATGTTATAGATGTCAGTAACAGCTTTCTATTATAAAAATCTAAAATGTAGTTGGTTCTTGATAGCAAAAATGTTGACTTTGACTGGGAAGAATTGAATTATGGATATCTGCTGTTGTTTCTGTCTACACTGGTTTACACTGGGCTACTTTTTTCTGCACACCTGTTAGAGCAGGAGCAGGTAGCTTTAGTTATTCTAACACAAGTGCTTTTGTAAGAAAACATTAATAGCTGAAGTGAAAAGGTCTTTTTCTTCACGTTTCTGCATGTCAGCAGCAACTGCTGTCACTAGTTTACATCCATGTCACGTGTGTGCAGTAGGGTGACCATATCCAAACCTAAAAAATATGGAACAACCAGCGTGTTTACTGAAGAGATCTGATTTTATGATCCAAACCCAAAAGTCAATAATAATACAAACTAAACTCCAAACAGATGCAGTTCCTGATTAAATTATTCCCCTTGGCTGCTGAAAACTGCTCTAAAGTTAACTTTCACTTGTTGGTCCACCAAGGTCTGGTTCCTCTCCTTCATGCTGGGTTTCCAAAGGTTCCATTGTAGCTCCATTTTCTTCTCTATTAAACTATAACTTCATCCATAACTGAGTGGTTTTATCAAACGTCCACTGGTGAGCGGAGCTACCGAAATCCAAACAGCAACAGGTTTACCTGCTTCCCCCTATGTGGGTCTAGTTTGATGAACATCTATTAGCTTCTAGGAGAGCTTCACCGCTCTCTACAGCCACAGGAAACAAGGCATTGTTGTTATGCACACCAGTCAGAATATGGGACACCTGGTCACCCTAATGAGACATGGGACATGTTATTTTAATAGAGGGGATCCTTATTCATCTACCTAGCATGTTTGAAATTATTTTGGACTAGAATTTGTTTCAATAATACACGTTAAACACATTTGACTGATGAACAACAACATGAATAAACAAATAAAGTCAATTCTGTAAGTAATTCTGGTATTTTATAAGGCCCCTAGTAGCTTGATGCCAAAGGCAGGTGCCTACCTTTACGTGATAGATAATGCTTTCCAGCCTAGGTTTAGATTTAAACTGTGTATGGACAACTAAAAGCATAAAAATGAATTAAATTTAATCAAATTTATAACAATAACACATTACCAATTACTCCAGTAGATGCATCAGAGCCACGCAGTCCTCTGGGTCTGGCTCTGAGAACCAGGCTGTCTGAGCCAATTCTTATTGCATTTTCTTTCTTATCGTTATTATTTTTTACATTTACTTTGGTTTGTTTCTAAAGTTTTTGCTAATTTGAACAGTGATTTTTTTCACTTATCTGGTCACCACTTTGCTGTTTTAAATGTGCTATATATAAATAAAGTATGAGCTGAACTGAGAGCCAGGTTGTTACACACTACTGGTCAGACTGGGTCAACATGTTTTCAGAGTCATGCTTCTGAGAGCCACCAGGGCTAGAACCAGAAGCACACCAGCAGGACTGAGTTTGGGTCTGATTTTGTTAAACATGTTATGGACAGAGACGTTTGTTCTGTTCCGAGGTTCTGGTTCTAATACACACCATTAGCTGTTGACTCTAATGAGTATCATAGCATAATGTCCTCATAAGTAAAACATACTAATACACAGGTATATATCGTTAGTGCAGGCAGGTTTAAAGGATTGAATGAAGACGGGACCACAGCGCCTGCAGAAGGACTGACTTTTATGACTAGTCCGGACACGTCTAGTCAGCGTAGACAACAAACCCAGAGAAGGTGCTGTACTTGTTGTTGTTTCCTCCGTGAGCTTTGCCTCCATCTAGTTTAATGTAGACCTCATCTCCAGGCTCTAGGTGTAGCACAGCGCTGTTACTGGCATAGTCGTAGTTTTGGTCTGCATCCTGGGCTATGGCGCTGGCCCGGACCTAAAACAACAAACACAGTTTGATTCATCGACAAAGACTGAACCCAGCATTAGATCAGTCACTCTGGTCAATGTTAATCTGGAACAGAAAAAAATGAAAATTCTCTGCAAGTCTCACACAACAACACACATAAACAAACCAGTCCAGAAACCTAACAGAAACCATTCAAACATAAAAAGTACAATAGATTGATGCTTCCACAGCTATGCTGATGATACACAGCTTTACTTTGCTGTGTCGCCTAATGATGTAGAGCCAGTAAATGTTCTTCTATACTTTAGATATCAAGTCACGGATAACAGAGAACGTCTTACAGCACTGCAGCCTCATGCCGTGGTGTAGATACCAGTCTGTCCTGATCATGGCGGTCCCTTTGGTGACCCCTCTGTGACCCTTCTGTGACTGTGGGGCAGCTTCTGCTGTAAATGGGTTTCTAAGATATAATTTCCTCAAAGTAGGATTTTTCCAGATGCTTATTTTTATTTTTATTTAAATTCACTTAAAAGTACAGGAACAAGTGAGTGTTTTGTGCAGTGAAGGGGTAAGGGTCGTACAAAAGTGTTGAACTGGTTGTGTATAACTGATGCATGAAGGCTTTGTTTTTAACCTGTTGTTTTATTCATGTAATTTTTTTTTTTTTTACCTTTATTTCATTTATTATAAAGAAAATTATTTTACAACACAGTAATTCCACTTGCTGTACTTTAACAAGTAAATATTTCATCTTTTTTGTGTATCACTGAAACAATAACATAACATCATCAAAATCCATTACAAAAACCAGGAGAGATAAAAGGAAAGAAAAGAAAAACCATTAAATATTAATCTATATACTTTCTTATCATATTGCTTTTAACTGTCTTTGTAAACATTATAATTGATTTAGCTTCTTTTATTTCAGATTCCAGTTTATTCCATAAGCCGACTTCATACACAGAAACACATCTCTCTAAAACCTTGGTCCTAAACCTTGGTTTTATAAACATCTCACAACCTTTTAAGTTAGGGTTAGGGTTAGGGTTAGTCTCTTTTCAAATTTCTTTTGGATATTTCTTGGTAGCATTTTCTTATGCACTTTAAAAACCAATTTTAATATATTGTAATCAACTAGATCACCAAACCTCAGCACTTTCAACTTATCAAATAATGGACCAGTTGGAGTTCTATTTGCGTAATGATCCTTATTGCTCTTTTTTGTAAAATCAAAACAGGGTTTGTGTATGTTTTGTATGTAGTGCCCCAGATTTCAATGCAGTAAGTCATATAAGGAACAATAAGTGAATTATATAATAAGTATAATGCCTTTTTATTAAGAAAATCCTTTACTTTATGCAGTATAGCAATTGCTTTTGCTATTTTTGTTTTTACACCTTCCATGTAATATTTTCATCAATAATGACCCCTAAAAACTTAATTTCCTTCACTCTTTCAAGATCAACTTTTTCTATTGACAGTGACATATCAATATCTACTCCTCTAGGCCCAAACAACATAAAATGAGTTTTCTCCAGATTAAGGGACAATTTATTTACATTGAACCACTGTTTCAGTTTTATTAATTCTATTTGAAACACTTCCCTTATATGTTCTATATTGTCACTTGCATACAAAAATGTTGTATCATCTGCAAATAAAATACAATTTAACAATTGGGATACCTTTGCGATGTCATTAATGTGAAGATTAAAAAGTTTGGGACCTAAGACGGACCCCTGAGGAACTCCACAAGAGATGTTGCATATATCTGATTTCACATTATTTATCTGAACATATTGTTGCCTATTCCTCAAGTAACTTGTGACCCACTGAAGTGCTGCTCCTCTGATACCGTACTTACTTAGTTTTTCACAAAGAATGTTGTGATCTATAGTGTCAAAAGCTTTCTTGAGGTCAATACAAATACTAACTGCATAATTTTTCCTGTCTTTTTCTGTGGAGATGAATTCTATTAATTCCATTAATGCCATTAATGTTGAGTGATTTGCCCTAAATCCATACTGACTACTGCTCAAGATGTTCTGATTATCCATAAATTTATCCAGCCTAGCAACGAATCATTTTTCCAATATTTTTGAGAATTGTGACATAAATAACTTTATGCTGATTTCATCAAAAAATTAAATTTTAATTGATACTAAATGCAACCCTAGACTATTTAAAACATTTTGGTAATGATGTGAACTGCTTCACAGTGACAAGAACTGATGTCAGTCTCAGATGGAGCCAACAGGAAGTGAAGATCTACCTGCACCTCCAAGATGCACAAATGTTATTACAGGGTTAGTGTTTGTACAGACAGATGAGTAGCCAGCTGACTGTGGTCATTATTCTGCTGCTTCAGAGTCTCATTTAATTTTAATTTAAAATTAAAGTTTTAGTTTTTAGCTAAATATTTAGTTTTTCAGCTTTGTATGACTTTTTGACCCAAATGCATTTGCTGACGTTGGGTTGGACTTTATCTCAGATCTTTTGTCCTACATTTATAATGTGATTCAAGTTAACTTTAAAGTGCAAAGGATCAAACATTTAACATTTAGGAACGCTACCATTTGTTCGGCATCAACCCCAAACACAACCCTTGCTGTGGCGAGGTTTGTTACAGGGACAAAAAGGTCAGAGCACATCACGCCAGTCTTGGCATCCCTACGCTGGTTGCCGGTGCATTACAGGATCAATTTAAAATTCTATTGCTAGTTTTTAAATCTCTCAATGGCTCTGCACCTACTAACCTTTCTGACCTTTTACAACACAGGTGTCAAGCTCGAGGACCGGCATCCTGCACCTCTTTGTTGTTTCCCTGTTCCAACACAGTTGATTCACCTGTGCAGCAGCTCATCAAGCTCTCCAGAAGCCTGTTAATCACCTGCTCATTGAATCAGGTGTGTTGAAATAGGGAAAACACTAAAATATGTGGGATGGTGGCCCCAATACCCCCTCTAAACACTAGATGTCGCTATAGTGTCCGTGTTCCATATTCAACCTTTAAGTCTTGTCTAAAGACTCACTTTTACTCTTTGGCTTTTAATGTTGCATGATGTGGTTTGTTTTTATTCTGTAGGTGACTTGCTCTTGTTGTTTTAATGAACAGCACTTTGTTCAATCTTTGTTGAGTTTTGAAAGAGCTTTATAAATAAAATATAAAGGAATGGAAAATTTTATTATTTGTGTGTAAACATGTAAATTCAGTCACAGCAGCTTTCAGCTAAACCTAGACACAAACATTTCCAACGTCCCTCTGATAACAGACCACAGACAAGTAATAAGAACCACAGCAATAAGGGTCCACAGCAGTATCCCTCAGGGTAGTGTGTGTGTGTGTGTGTGTGTGTGTGTGTGTGTGTGTGCGTGCGTGCGTGCGTGCGTGCGTGCGTGCGTGCGTGTGTGTGTCCACTGTCTTCTGTGCATGTGTGTTTTGTAGAAGTGAAGCAGGAACAAATTCTGACATTCTGCTCTTCTATCATTTATACAAAAAAGGTATATATTGTTATTGTAGTGCTCAGATGCTTGGAAATAAATGAAATCAACACAAGTGATGAATAACATGCTTGCGTTTTGTTTTTACCATTCAGCTATTTCTTCAGGACCAGCCTTTCTTTCTGGAGGTTGAGGCTGAATTCCTTGCTGCCTCATCATGATTGAATTGGAATTTATCTTCTTCCCGATAATAGACAATGTAAATGTTATGGTTTTAATTTTTTCTTTAAAGCTACTTAATTTTGCATTGAGGATATAAACAATATTTGTCTTTAACATTTCCTTTTCAATTTTTATTATTAAAAAGTTACGTTTAGATGAGCGAAGAGATGCTGAGATTATATGTTTCAATTAATATTTGACATCAACAGAAGAATAATTTAATTTTGGTTCTGTTGTCCTGTAATGATAAAGATTTTAAAATATATGTGCAAGTTTAGGCTGAAAAAATATATTTCTTTTTTAATCCAATAATAATCCAAATAATTTAAACAGACAAGGACTATAAAGATTCCCTAGGCAG